>JAAAKG020131048.1:0-14690 GCA_010014905.2 Druon quercuslanigerum | reverse complement strand
AAAAATTAAAATTCAAGACTTCATTTTGAGGAGCTTAGGGGCCTCCCCACTCCAGCAAAATAATTCTATATCTCCTTCTTGCATCCGGCGCCTCAATTCTGGAAAATAATTTAATTGAAAAAAAAATTTAAAGGGATTTCAAAAAATGTTTACTATTGTCAAAGATTTTTAAGGATTCCAAAGGGTTCAAGGGATTAAAAGAAATTTGTAAGATTTCCAAAGATTTTAAGGGATTTTTAGATAACTTTGGCAAATAAATTAAATTAAATTAAATTAAATTAAAATTGCAAGGGGTTTCAAGGTGTTTAAAATGATTAATCCTTTTTTAAATCGTCTTTGGCGATTTTCAAATATTTTAAAGAATTTTTAGAGAATTCTGAAAAATAATGTTTACTATTTCCAAAGATTTTAAGGATGTACGCTACGTACAATCAATCTCAAAAGTTGCGTATCTATAAAATGATTTAAAAAATCAAAAAAAAGATCTATAATTAATTTCTGTAAATGTTGATGGAGGCTTCTAAGCACACATCATAAAAAATATTTCAGCTGAAAATTGTTTATTTAACAGTCGTCATTTAAAGATTTAGTTTTTTTCTTTTTCCTCAGGGAAAAGTTATCATTTTTATTTAATCCTGATGATCAAGGCCTCATATTATTCTTCGAAGGATTCTCTAAATTTTTATTTGGGTTGATTTAATTTTTAAAAAATTAATTGAGAAATCATACAGTTATTATCGTTATAAACAATCATAGTTTAAATTTTAGTTAACACCACCCAAATAGAATTATAAAGAATACTTCAAAGAGTAAAATGAGGCCTTGATCATTAGGAATAAATAAGAATTGTAACCTATCCCTAAAGAGAATGAAAAATCTAAAACTCTAAATAACTATTGTTAAATAAACAAATTTAACTTGAATTATTTTTTTCTAAAATAAACTTAGAAGCTTCCGTGAAGATTTTCGGAAATCAATAATAGATCTATTTTTTATATTTTATAAATCATTTTAAAGATTGGCGACTTTTGAGATTGATTGCACATCCTTAAAGGATTCCAAAGCTATCAAGGGATTTCAAGAAAAGTTTGGAAAATCAATTATACTTGAAGAGATTATAGTATATTTTAAGGTGTTTATTATTTGTTTATATATTAATATTAATTAATGAATGCTTAATAATTTTTTATTTCAAATTTAAAAACATTATTCTTTATATTACTAATCCCTATTTGTGTAATAATAAAATATTTATTCACTACATTTCCATAAATTTCTTTCACACCTGTACCAATACCACCAGATTTTTATCTCGCCCAACAAAAATTTTTTCCTAAAAGCACTTTCGAAGGGTTGATTTATGAGAAAAAAACAGACGTAAAGTTTTATGTCTCGCGGAAAGGTGAAATTTCCGTTAAAGTGCAATCGACTGGAAACGAAACGCGAAAATTTTCTTCCCAATACACCCTCCAGTACCACTCTGCTTTTCCACTATTAAAACATCAACTAAAAAAAAAAAACGCATCAAGCATCTCATCGAAAAAAAATATTGACCAACTTGAATTCCAGCTGGAAAGAAAATACTTGTAAATCTTTACATTCTTCTTCCTAAACAGCCTGTTCGAACTTTATAGAGAAATATAAAAAAGAAGCATAAAGGAGGTGAAGAGAGTGCAAAGAAACCTTTTCATTTGGTGATTTTCCAAGTCCTAGTACCCTCCTTTATTCTCCTTTTCTCGTTTTCTCGTTTCAACTACAATTTATTATTGCGAAAATGGATAACATTCCTCTTACATCTGTGTCTGCTTGCTTCCACAGTTATGATACATCTTTTCCCTGCAATCCTTTCTCACATTTTTTTTTATCTTCACTTTATTACCTTCCTTAAACCTTCCGTAATAACTTTTTATTATTGGATACTAAAATTCGCAATTATTTACGAGCTCTGTAATGTGTTCGATATGAAATTTCATTCTGATAATGAATCAAATCTATGCGGGAACTATGCATCAAAACAAGCGGATCAGGAAATGAGAGATCCTAATATTAGTCATCGGTTGAAATATCCAATACGGATTCCAGAGGGAAATTTTCCGTGATGTATGTATGGAATTGACATTTTTCATTCGAGGGATTTTTTTTCCTTCACTTGGTTACAGTTTGTAAATGCTCAGCATTTTTAGAATGCTACTTGTGGTCACAGAAAAATAGTTATATTTACCCCGATTTCAAAGTATAGAGGCAGAAACAAATTCTTCTAAGGTTACAGGATTTTCGGTTTAAATTATTACCCAATTTTCTAAAGAGTTTACTCAATTTTCAGTTATTTTATCAATTTACTGATATTTTCTGTTACATTTACAAAACTTTTTGATCAGATTTTACAATTTAAAGATGTTAATTTGAGAGAATATTCCGGTATTTTTCAGTTTTTCAACTAAGAAAGGTTGAATTTTTAAAAACAAAAAGTGGAGTAGTGAAACTTTTAATTTAAAAAATATAATTTCAAATGATAAAAAAATGAACTTACTACATATAGTTAAATTTTGTTTACTGAATTATTGAACTTTGAAGATAAAATGAAGCATTTTCTATACAAAAGAGTTGAATTATTAACAAAAAATATGAAATTTTGATTAAAAAAGGTAAATTTATACAAAAAAAAAAAGAAGGATTTTCAAACAAACTACAAGAACTCTAACTCAAACGTTGAATTTTTAACTTAACTCGATAAATATTTAAAAAAAAGAATTTTTTTAAAATAGTTTAATTTTAACAAAAAGTTGATTTTTTACTTTAAAAAGAACGATTTTCGACCAAGGATGGAATAAGTACATTTTCACGTACCAAAGTAATTTAAAAAAAAAAATGAATGAAAAAAAAAATTTTCAATAAAATTAGAAAAATCTACACAAGAAGTTGCTTTTTTAAGAAAGAAATCAAAGAAGTTTAATTTTAAAATCTAGTTTTTAAATTTGAAAAAAAATAATTTTCTTTAAAAAAAGACTAATTTTAATAAAATTCTAAAAGTATCAACCATAAAGTTTAATTTTAAACTGTAAAAGAAGAATTTTTAAAGAAAAAAATTAATTTTACACCGAAAAAAACGAATTTGTTGTTAAAATTGAAGAATGCTAAACCAAAAAATGGAATTTTAAATTTAAAAAAATTGTTAATCAAAATGAATAATTTACAACCAAAACAGGCGAACTTTCAATAAAATTCCACAATTCTCAACCAAAAAGTTAAATTCACAAAAAAAAATAATTTTTAAAGATAAACATTAATTTTATACCGAAAAAAACGAATTTTTATTAAAAATCAAGAATTTTCAATCAAAAAGTTGAATTTTAAATAAAAAAATAACTATTAATCAAAATAATTATTTACAATAAAAAAGACGAATTTTCAATAAAATTTCACAATTCTCAAATAAAGTTGAATTTTCAACTAAAAAATATGAATTTACAACCAAAAAAGACAAATTTTCAATAAAATTAGAGAATACTCAACAAAAAGTTGAATTTTTAAGAAAGAAATAAAAAAAAATTTTTTTCGTTTTTTAAGAAAGCAGTTTAACTTTAAAACCTAAATTTTAAATTAAAAAAAAAATTACTACGAAAAAATACTAATTTTAATAAAATTCTAAAAGTATCAACCATAGAGTTGAATTTTAAACTAAAAAGAAGAATTTTTAAAGAAAATAATTGATTTTATTACCGAAAAAAAACAATTTTTATTAAAATTCAAGAATTTTCAACCATCAAACTGAATATTAAAGTAAAAAAGAATTTTTAATCAAAACAAATAATTTACAAACAAAAAAGAAGACTTTTCAATCAAATACCACAATTCTCAACAAAAAAGTTGAATTTTCGACCAAAAATGACAAATTTTCAATAAAATTAAACAAATCTCAAAAAAAGTTGAATTTTTAAGAAAGAAATCAAAAATATTTTTATTTCGTTTTTTAAGAAAGCAGTTTAACTTTAGAACCTAGTTTTAAAATTTAAAAAATAAATAAATTGTTATAAAAAACACTAATTTTAATAAAATTCTAAAAGTATTAACCATAAAGTTGAATTTTAAACTAAAAAGAAGAATTTTGAATTTTTAAGAAAGCAGTTTAACTTTAAACCATAGTTTTTAAATGAAAAAAAAAAAAAATTACTATAAAAAAAGACTAATTTTAATAAGATTCTAAAAGTATCGACCATAAAGTTGAATTTTAAACAAAAAAAAAATTTTTGAATGAAAAAATTAAATTTATGCAAAAAAAAATGTAACAAAATTCAAGAATTCTTCAACAAAATGTGAAATTTTTAACTAAAAAAGATGAATTTTAAAACAAAACATCATACAAAAAACAAAAAACAAGAACTTTGAAACAAAAAAAATTAATGTCTACCAAAAAATAGCATTTTCGATAAAATTCCAGAATTGTCAAACCAAAAAGTTAAATTTTTAACAAAGATAGAAAAAAATTGTTGTTTCGTTTATAAGAAAGCAGTTTAATTTAAAAACCAAAAAATACGAATTTTTGATAAAATTCAATTGTTATCATCCAAAAAGTTGAATTTTTAGGAAAGAACAAAAAAATGTTGTTTTTTTTCGTTTTTAAGAAAGCATTTTGATTTTAAAACCTAGTTGTTAATTTGTAACCAAAAAGATTATTTCTTCACCGAAAAAAACGAATTTTTATAAAAATTTAAGAATTCTCAACTAACAAATTGAATTTTTAACTAAAAACCTTGAACTTTTAAACAAAAAGCTCCATTAAAAAAAACATTCATCACCTGGAATCATAATAAAAAAGTTACAATATGTACTTTCAGAAAAAAAATCTTTAAAACGTGTAACGCTACTTTGACTGGGACTATCTTCACTAAAATGGAAACAAAATTTATGGATGATCTCTTAGGAACACAGTGAATGTTCCAAAACCCAAAATCAAGTTTGAAAACACCTGTCGGCACCCGAAGTTACAATCCTCTTATTATTAAAACCCTCGGCTTACGATTAAAACCACAAAACCTAGATACAAACATACCCATGCTATCTTTTCAAACAGCTTACCTCAATCCAAAATTGAATTAAACAATTCCTTCAAATAGGGCAATTTCTCGGGGTGCAAAATATATCCTACAAACGTTTTAGCATTTACCTCTGCCGTAATAGTTGACCTACCATTAGAACACTATTACCCTCAATGCCCGAAGCACCAAGCACAACAAACTCGAGTGTACTCTCCATAAATTACAAACCTCAAGTAACTTCCGAAACACAATTCCGCTGAGTTTTAATCATCAAGAGCTAGGAAAGCGTATGGATGATGAATAATGATGACAACAAAGCTAATGTTCAGATAGTAAACCGAAATTAAAACAGTGATGATGTTTCAAAACTTAAAATCAACTTTCACAAAACCTTATTGCACCAAAAGCTGCAAAAACGAATGTATGATACATAAAGAAGTCAACAAAGCTGACGTTAAAATAGTAATCAGAAACTTCATTCAAAAACACTAATGATATTCCAAATTCAAAACCAACTTTGACAAAACCTAATTGTACCAAAAGCGGCAAAAACGTGGTATGGATGATGAATAATGATGAGAACAAAGCTGCTGTTAAGATAGTAACCCAAAACTAAAACAGTGATGATGATCCAGAACTCAAAACCAACTTTGACAAAACTTAATTATACCAACAGTTACAAAAAACCTGGTAAGGATGATGAATAACGATGAGAAGAAAGCTGCTGTTAAGATAGTAACCCAAAACTAAAACAGTGGTGATGTTAGAAAATTCAAAATCAACTTTGACAAAACTTAATTGCACCAACAGTTACAAAAACGTATAGATAATGAATAATGATCAGAACAGAGCTGATATTGAGATAGTAACCCAAAACTAAGACAGTGATGATGTTTCAAAACTCAAAATCAACTTTCATAAAACCTAATTGCACCAAAAGCTGCAAAAACGTATGTATGATACATAATGAAGACAACAAAGCTGACGTTAAAATAGTAATCAGAAACTTCATTCAAAAGCACTGATGATATTCCAAACTCAAAATCAACTTTGACAAAACCTAATTGTAACAGCAGTTACAAAAAACCTGGTATGGATGATGAATAATCATGAGAACAAAGCTAATTTTCAGCTAGTAACCCAAAACTAAAACAGTGATGATGTTCCAGAACTCAAAATCAACTTTCATAAAACCTAAGTGCACCAAAAGCTACAAAAACGTATAGATGATAGATAATGATGACCAAAAATCGCTTGTTAAGATACCCGAAACAAAGTCAAGATCAGTGACAATGTCCCAAAACTCAGAATAAACTTTGACAAAACCCAATTGTACCAAATCTACAAAAACTTGATTAGGATGATGACTAATCATGACCACAAAGCTGATGATTAGATGGTATCCCGAAACTAACTCAAGAACAGTAATATTTTTCCAAAACTCAAAATCAACTTTCACAAAACCTAATTGCACCAAAAGCTACAAAAACGCATAGATGAGAGATAATGATGACATCAAATCTTTTGCTAAGATGGTTACCCGAAACAAAGTCAAGATCGGTGACAATGTTCCAAGACTCAAAGTCAACATTAACAATGCCTAATTGCACCAAAAGCCACAAAAACTCTTCTTAACACAATCCTTAGTTTTCGATTAAATCTAGAAAATCCATGTACAAACATACCCATACCTATCCTATATCTTGCCAAAACATTTTATCTCTCACAATTTAAAATTGAATTAACCAATTTCGCCAATGCCGGAAACACCCAGAAAGCACAACAAGCTCCAACGTACACAGGGGAAAAAAGTTGTCCAAACTTTACTTGTTTGTTTAAGACTTTAAGAGTCTGAGAATTATTCCACGACTTTCGGAATGTCTTTTCAATAGTTCGAGAGTCATGGAATAATTCACGGACTCTTATCATTGTTTCAAGGATTTTCTTAAACGTTGCAATAAACGTTATACTTTTTTTCTGCTTTCTAGAAACTGCAAACCTCAATTAACTTCCTGAACACAATTCCGCCCACTTTTAATCTTCAGGAAATAGGGAAAGGTATGGAAGATGATTAATAATGACAATAAAAATGATTTTTAGATGGGAACCCGTTGCACCAAAAACTAAAAAACTCTTATGGGATCGTCCATAAAATACGTTACCACTTGGGGGAGGGGCGTCTCACAAAACCTACAGTTGGTAACTAGTGGGGGGGGGGGAGTCCTAGTCAAAATAACGTTAAACGCTCAACTTTTTGGTTGATACTTTTTACATTTTATTGAAATTTGCCTTAGTTGGTAGTAAATTAATCTTTTTGTTCAAAAATTCATCTTTTTGGTTAAACAATTAATAAATTTGTTGGAAATTCGTCTTTTTTGGCATAAAATTATTTTTTTATCAGAATCTTATATTTTTATTTAACAATGCAATTGTTTTGTATAGAAAATTCGTCAGTTTGTTTTTAAATTTAAATAATTTCGTATGAAAAAATCAAATATTTGGTAAAAAATTCGCTTTTTATCATCTGAAATTATTTTTTTAAAATTAAAAGTTTAGCTATTCTATTTTTGGTTACAAATGTACCTTTCTTGGTTTAAAAATTTAATAATTTATGAATATAACCGCAAAATCTAGACACACAGAGTTTCTTGTTCAAATTTTCTGGGCATAGATTCCTACCTTACCGACATGAAGAAGATTCTAGTTGTAGTGATTAGTGTCCATGCTAAATTTGCTGGAAAAGTGGTTCATGTCCATGTTAAGTTTCAAGAACATTCATCATGACGTCATCAAGAATGTTCTTGAAACTTAGCATGGACATGAACCAAATTTCTAGAATGTTTCTAGAATGTTTCTAGAATGTATCTAGAATTTTTCTAGAATGTTTATAGAAATTTCTTGTTTCTGCAAATGTAAAATAAATCTAAAATAAATGTTGGCATTTCACTAAACCATTGGAAGGCTATTATCCGAAATTCCGAAAGGACCTAGCACAACAGGCTCAAGTGTTCTCCCCGTAAATTAGAAACCTCAAATAAGTTCCAAAACACAATGCCGCCAACTTTCAATCATCAGTGCACAGGAGGTAGGAAAAGAAATGGCTGGAAAAGTGGTTCATGTCCATATAAAGTTTCAAGAACATTCATGATGACGTCATCAAGAATGTTCTTGAAACTTAGCATGGACATGAACCAAAATTTCTAGCATGCTTCTAGAAATTTCTAGTTTCTGCAAATGCAAAATAAATCTAAAATACATTTTGGCATGTCACTCAACCACTGGGAGGCTATTATCCGAAATTTCGAAATCACCTAGCACAATAGACTCGAGAGACATTCCGCCAACTTTCAATCATCAGTACTCAGGAGGTAGGAAAAAGATTGGCTGGAAAAGGCTGGAAAAGTTTTTCATGTCCATGTTAAGTTTCAAGAACATTCATGATGACATCAACAAGAATGTTCTTGAAACTTAGCATGGACACGAACCAAATTTCTAGAATGTTTCTAGAAGTTTCTGGTTTCTGCATATGCAAAATAAATCTAAAATACATTTTGGCATTTCACTCAACCATTAGAAGGCTATTATCCGAAATTCCGGAAGGACCTAGCACAACAAACTCGAGTGCACTCTGCATAAATTACAAACCTCAAATAACTCCCGAAACACAATTGCGCCAACTTTCAATCATGAGTACTCAGGAGGTAGGAAAAGGAATGTAATAAAGCACCTGAACTCTTGATGTTGGTGGCGAGAGTCGGATTCGAGTGGGGAAGCATAGGTCGATCGCAATAACATATATCTATTCGTTATTAGTTACCAGATAAGATAGATGCGACAGCGACCACCCTGAGGGCCAGAACTCTCCATGGTTATCGATAATGGTTTAATTAAGGCGCTTCGGGTTCACGTGTGCACTTGCGTGTTGTGTCACGTGACCCCCCACCCTCCTCCCCCCTCACTCTCAATAGCGACAACTCACACTAATCTATGGCAAAAGTTTGCGTGTGTAGTAGTGAGTGGTATTTCTAGATTGGAAAGTGCAGAGGGTCGTCTCATGGGGAAAGCATTTATAAATTCGATAATTGAGCACCCAGGGAGATGCACGGATCGAAGTTATGCCCTTGGTCTCAAGTTCACGCTTTACCAATTCAATTTATTATTTATTTTATTATTTTTATAAGCTTCTACCAGGAAAAATTTATAATACGGTTTCAGGGAGGCGGATTATTTAAAATTCCGGTCAAGGTTTTCAATTTTTCTGGTCAACTAAAAGTAACATTTATATTTGTCGCAAAACGCAAACATTTATTTTAAACTATGACGCTCACTTTTAAGCATCCATTAACACAAGAGAACTAAATATTCCAAAATAAATTAATTTTTCATTCAAATTATAAATCTTTCACTGTAATAGTGGAATTTTTAATCAAACAGATAAATTAAAAATTATTTTTAAATAGCAAGATCAATTTTTCTACGGAGAAATACCATTTTTAAACAAAATACATGATTTTTAACGAAATTGTTGATTTTCGAAATAGAAAAAAAAAACTTTTCAGCATAAAATTAAATAGTTACATTTTTAGATAAACAAAAGAAACTTTTAACTAAAATGATGAATGCTCAACTGGAATAGTCAAATTTAATAAAAAAATTAGTTTTTAAATAATAAATAACTTATAATAACTTAAATAAAAAAATAATAATAACTTAAATAATTAAGTTTTAAGTTTTAAAAATCCATGCTTGACCAAAAAAGATGAATTTTCAAACAAAAAAGACCATTTTTTAACCAAAAATTGAATAATTGAATTTACAGTAAAAAAATGAATGTTAAAAAAAAATTAAACTGAAGTTATGGAATATTTAATTAAAAAAGTATTTTTATTTTAAGAAAAAAAATATTTTCAAATAAAAAAGAAACAAATTTTCAATAAAAGAGTTACATTTCCGCTAAAAAAATGGAACACCTGGTTTAATTTTTAATAAAAAAATAATTTTGAACCAAGCAAGAAATTTGAACAAAAAGAGTTTATTTTTCAACAAAGTAAATTAATTTCTAAACAAAAAGATGAATTTTCAACTAATAAGATTAATTTTATACAAAAAAAGGAATTTTCCTCAAATTACATGAATTTTCAGAAAAAAAAATGGTTTAATTTTTAAATAAAAAATATCATTTTTTAAACAAGTAGTTGAATTTTCGACTAGAATATTAAAATTTTTAGTTAAACAATTTATTTTCAACCAAGTAATTACATTTTTAAAAAGAGATAAATTTCCAATTAAAATTATGAATATGTAAACCAAAAAAATTAAGTTTTAACAAAACAGTTTAGCTTTTAATCACAAGTAGTTGAGTTTTCAAGAAAAAAAGGTAAATTAAGAACGAAACATGTAAATTATATACTTGCAGCGAATTTTTAAAACTCTTTTTTTCTACATCTAAAATATAGATTTAGGGCGAATTCCAAACAAAATTTCAAATTACTTCAAATCTTTCAAACCCTAATAATTTTTAATGAAAAAAGAGACTAATGACTATAAAACAGCTTAAAAAAATTAAAATAAAATATAATCTTTTTTTTTATTCGAAAGAATCCATTCATTTCAGTAAAATTTGAATAAATTTAGAAGAGTTTAAGAGAAATGAGAAAAACTCGATTTGAATAAAAAATCAAGCTGAATTGAAAAAGTAATCAAGTGATTTGAAAATAATCAAAAAATATGAAAAGAAATTTTTAATTCATCAACTTAAGTAGAAATGAGTAAATTTAGAAAATGAAACTAAATTTTAAAAATTTAAGGGAATTTCAAAGAATCTAGGGTAAATTAAAAAAAAATTAAATCCATTCAGATCGTTGAAAAATTTAATTGATCCCAAGATCAATTAAATAAACAAATTTTTAAATAAAAAAATTAAATTTTCAGTTGAAAAATATAATTACCAACCAAAAATAAAACAAATTTTTAAGAAAAAAGTTAAATTTTCGGAACAAAATTCCTTTTTATCACAAGAAAAAATACTTTTTTAATCAATCAAATAAGCTCATTCTTTAACCCAAGAAATTTTTTTAAAAATGAAATAATATATATTTAAAAAAAAAATTTTTAACAAGAATTCAACTTTTAACCCAGTAATTTTTATTTCCAACCTAAAAGAATAATTTATATTTAAAATGATAGATATTTAACTGCAATACTTAAATTTTTAACTGTGAAGAATAATTTTTAGACAGAAGA
Source organism: Druon quercuslanigerum (assembly GCA_010014905.2). Taxonomy (NCBI): domain Eukaryota; kingdom Metazoa; phylum Arthropoda; class Insecta; order Hymenoptera; family Cynipidae; genus Druon; species Druon quercuslanigerum. Next base: position 3,411 of record JAAAKG020131048.1, on the reverse strand, counting down.
TTAAGTTTTAAAAAAAATTCAATATTCGAATGGAATAAGTTGAATTTTTAGTTTAAAAAATTAAATTTAACAACAAACAAAAAAAAATAAATAATTTCTGCCTGTTATTTTTTATAAAAATTCTAATGTTTAGATTCATGGTTTTATTTTCAGGAATTCTGCACATTCAATTTCATAAATCATAATTAAAATGGTTCAACTTAATACAAATTGTAAATTAAACTAGTAAAATAAATTTTAAGACTTGGGGATACCAAAAAACGAAAATGCACAATCCAAAGTCTAGGATGAAAATAAAGAAAAAATGAAATTATGTAAATATTATTAGCTCGAGCAGAGAAAATAAAATCGTGTCTGCAATAAAAAAAACTGCATTGTAAATCGTATGTAAACTCTAACTTTTATAACTAAATGATGCATTATGTAAAATTTATAGTTATTGATTTTTCGATAAGGCAACTTTTGTAACAGTTATAAAATATTATTTATGGTTCTAATTTAATTTTCATATGCTTGAAATAAATATAAAAATAAAAAAATCCCTTGATTGCAATCCAATATAAAAAATCCATCTTGTTTCTTCTTTTAGTGGAACCGATCGAAGCTCTTAAATGCTATCGAACTATTTGTCTGGAAAAAGTATAAAAAAAAAGGGGGAAAAAAGCTCTGCGAACATTTCCGAGCGATTTTCATTGAGAGCTTTTCGCTCTCGGCTTTTTCTTCGGATCCGGCTTTAACGAAGGCGAACCGATTCGGTTCTTCATTATCGCGGGGTTGTTTACACAAGGCTATTAAATTGGAACTAAAATCCCCCTTAAGTCCGGCTACTCTTAGACTGAGACTGGGAAATATGTGTGGAACACATTACATGGACTTTCCTGTCACGCTGCGGAACTTCATAAACTAGGGAATATTGCGGTTCACAGAATCGCAATCCTTAATGGCCTTTCCTCGCCATAGGGATTTTAAGATACAAACTTGCGAATAGTGGGAAATGCTTATGTATGAGGTTGCACCAAATATTGTTTTCCAACAATATTGAGAAAAAAAAATGGTGGAGAAAAAAAATGGTGCTAAATTTTCTAGAAATTTGGTTCATGTCCATGCTAAGTTTCAAGAATATTCTTGATGACGTCATCATGAATGTTCTAGAAACTTAGCACGAACATGATCTTTTTTAATGAATTTTTCTAGAATATTGAGCACTGACACAATTCACTAGAGCTGGAAGCTTCTCGGTGTCGGTAAAGTAGGAATCTATATCCAGAAACTTTGTATAATAAACTCTTTGTACCTAGATTTTGCGATTACACTCGGTAAGTCTGTTGTGCTAGGTCCTTCCGGAATTTCGGATAAGAGCCTTCCAATGGTTGAGTGAAATGCCAAAATGTATTTTAGATTTATTTTGCATTTACAGAAACTAGACATTTCTAGAAACATTCTAGAAATTTGGTTCAGGTCCATGCTAAGTTTCAAGAACATTCTTGATGACGTCATCATGAATGTTCTAGAAAATTTAGCACTGAAACAAACCACTATGGCTGGAAGCTTCTCGGCGTCGGAAAGTGAGGATTGCGGCAATAGGGATGATAGAAACTTTGGTAATAAATCAATAACTAAAGAAAAAAGTGATTTTCAGGGTTAGTATTGATATGTGCATAATTGAGTTTTATGTGCCAGTGCTAAATTTTCTAGAAAAATTCATTTAAAAAATTCATGTTCGTGCTAAGTTTCTAGAACATTCATGATGACGACATAATGAATGTTCTTGAAACTTAGCACGGACATGAACCACTTTTCTAGAAAATTTAGCACGGACACGAGGAAAGGAACATTTTTAATGAGAAATGGAATAACTAAAGTTTTAATTGGAACAAACATAATTTTAATTTATAAAAGAAAATTAATGAATTTTCTACAAAATAGTTGATTTTTTTTTTACTAAATTATTGAACTTTCAAGACAAAATGACGAATTTTCTATACAAAACAGTAGAATTATCAAATTAAAAATATGAAATTTTTAACTAAACTAGATTATGTTTCAACGACAACAAAAAAAAAGAATTTTTTACAAAATAGTTCAATTTTAGCAAAAAGGTGAATATTAAATTTAAATTATTTAATTAATTTAATTACCAAAGTAATTTAAAAAAATAAAAGGAATTTTCAACAAGACAGTTCAATTTCCAACCAAAGAGATGAATTTTTAACCAAAAATTGTTAATCGTCAAGTAAACAATGCATTTTTAAGAATGTAGTTCAACTTTACAACCTAGTTTTTACAAAAAGATTAATTTACTCCCAAAAAAGACGAATTTTTAACAAAATTCAAGAATTCTGAAATAAAAATTTGTTTTTTAAACTAAAAAATAAGAATTTTTAAACAAAAAGATTAATTTACTACCAAAAAAGACGAATTGTTAATAAAATTCAAGAATTCTCAACAAAAAAGTGGAATTTTTAACTAAAAAAGGGAATGTTTAAGAAACCAAGAATTTTTTTTATATATAAAGAACCCAAAAACGTATAATACGAATTTTCCAAAAAATTCAATATTTATCAAATAAAAAAAGGAATTTTTAAGAAATGCATATTTATTCTTTACAGCAACAAAAAAACGATTTTTTCACAAAATTCAAGAATTCTCAACCAAAAAAATGAATTTTCAACTAAAAAAAAAGAATTTAAAAAAAATTAATTTACTACAAAAAAAGACGAATTTTCAATAAAATTCAAGAAATCTCACCCAACAAGCTGAATTTTTAAGAAAGAAAGAAAAAGAAATCTTGTTTTAATTTTCAAGAAAACAGTTAAACTTTAAAACCTAGTTGCTACATTTTAACCAAAAAGATTAATTCTTTATAACAAAAAACCGACTTTTTTTTACAAATTTTAAGAATTCTCAACCAAAAAGTTGAATTCTCAACTAAAAAAAAAAATAATTAAAAAAAGATTAATTTTCTATAAAAAAAAGACTTTTGAACAAAATTCAAGAATTATCAACCAAACTGTTAAATTTGTTACCACAAAAGATAAATTTTAATAGAATTCAATATTTATCAACTAAAAAGTTGGATTTTTCTACTGCAAAATATAAATTTTTAAAGGAAAAGATTAATTTACTACCAAAAAAGACCAGTTTTTAACAAAATTCAAGAATTCTGAACAAAAAACTTTTAAACTAAAACCATAAATTTTTAAACAAAAAGATTAATTTTCTACCAAAAAAATTCATCTACTGAGAACGTACTAAAAACGTTGCCCTCCGTACACTTGAAAAAAATTCTCGAAAACGTGTAACATTACTTTAATTTGGATCCCCTACCTTTCCCGTTGCCAACCGTAAGCTTTATCAGAAGCCCCCCCCCCCCCCCCCCCCGCACCGCTGTCTTTGCTGCACCCCCACTCC
>JAAAKG020131037.1:0-14690 GCA_010014905.2 Druon quercuslanigerum | reverse complement strand
AAGCAATAAAAATTTTAACAAAAAATAAGTTCCTAAGAAAAAAAATGAATTTTCAATTCAAAAAGACGAATTTTTACCAGAAAGGATGACTTTTTATAAAATTGTTAAATTCTCTACTTAATAGTTGAATTTTTATCCCAAAAGTTGACATTTTAAAATGAAATTCCTAAAAAACCTGTCAATTGCAAAAAAATAGTTGTATTTTCACACAAAAAAGATTCCAGTAGAGTTTTTAAGCTGAAAATATGAAATTTTTAACAAAAAATAAGTTTTTACGAAAAAAAATGAATTTTTAATCCAAAAAGACGAATTTTTAACAAAAAGGATAAATTGAACAAAAACAGTTTTATTCTCTACCAAATAATTGCAGTTTTAACCAAAAAATAATTTCTCTTTAAACAGATCAATTTTTATGGAAAAAAAATTTCAAAAAATAGTTGAATTTTTATCAAAAAGGATTCCAGTAAATTTTTCACGATCAAAATATGAATTTTTAAGCAAAAAATAAGGGTTTACGAAAAAAATTGAATTTTCAATTTAAAAAGAAGAATTTTTAACCAAAAATGATGACTCTTTAATAAAATTGTTGAATTCTCTACTGAATTCTCAAGCTGAAAATATGAATTTTTTAACAAAAAATAAGTTTTTAAGAATATAAATTGAATTTTTAATCCAAAAAGACGAATTTTTAACAAAAAAAGGATGACTTTTTATTGAAATTTTTGAATTCTTTACTGAATAGTAGCATGTTTATACAATAAAAATGCAATTTGTACTTAAGCAGAGGAATTTTCAATACAGAAAAGATTTCAGTTAATTTGTTCATTTTTCTACCAAACATCTGCATTTTTGTCTAAGAAAAATGAAAATTCTACTAGAACAGGTGAATTTTTAAATCAGAAAGAAAAATTAAAAAAAAAATTGAATTTTTATCCAAAAAATGCCATATTTTTACTAAAAAAAAAAACTTTTGAATACAAAAGACAAATTTTCAGAAGTTTTTATCCAAAAAAGATTTTTGTTTATTATTAGTTGATTTATCATCAACAAAATATGAATTTTAAAGAAAAGGTTGATTTTCTACGAAAAGAGTTAAAATTTAACCCAATAAGAGGAGAATTTAAAAACAACAGTTTAATTTGCAACCTAAAAGGATTTCTTTTTAAGAAAATTGTTAAATTTTCAACCAAATAATAAAATTTATAATTAAAAAGATAATCTTCAGAAGAAATTTTTTGCAATTTTACAAAAATTATGGACATGAGTGAAGAAAAAATTACCTGGTTCATCAGTTGGTGTTTCACTCATGATCTTGAGGTAGCTGTATATGTTGGTAAACTCGTTCATTTGCTGCAATAAAAAGAAAAAAAAAATTCAGTCGAAATTTATAAAAATTTGGGCCCTAGCAATAATTTTTCTCGAATTTTTATTTTAGAGTTTAAAAAAATAGATCAAAATTAAAAAAAGGATTAGTTCTGTCTTAGAAAAGATTTATATTTATACCAAGAAATAGTTCAAAATGTTTTTAAGTTTTTGGCTTCGAGTTTTTGATTTGAATTTCATTCCATGTCCAAATCTTCAAAATTCTGGCTTTGGTCCTCTAAAGGGAAGGCTCTGATTTTTGAGTTTTTAGAGATTTTTGAGTTCTTTAGGGTTCTTTAAATTTTTTCTATTCCTGGAAATCTATTCAATTCTTGAGATTTTCCTAAATTCCTTGAATTCTTTACATTTTCTGTATACCTTACATTCTTTGAATTCTTTATATCTCCTGAATTTCATTAATTATCGAAATTCCTGGAATTTACAAGATTTGCTTATTTCCATAAATTCTAAACATTTTATGAATTCTTAGGATTCATTATCGACGAAATTCTTTGAAATCTTTGAATTCATTAAATTCTCCAAATTTCTGAAATTCTCGGAATTTTTGGAACTCCTAAAGTTCTCTGAATTTGCTAAATTCCTAAAATTATCTTACTTTCCTGAATTCCATTCATTTTTTTCATTCTTTGAATTTTCTGAAGTAAGCGAAATTCTCTAAAATCCTTTATTTCCATCAATTCTGTTAATTTCGAAATTTTTCTGAATTTCTTAAATTCCCTGAATTCTGTGAAATCCATGAAATTATCTGAAATCTTAGACTTCTCTCAACGTCCTTAATTTCTTCCTTAATTTTAATCCTTAATTTAAATCCTTAATTTACATAATTTCCCTAAATTTCCCAATTTCTTGGAATTTTCTGCAATTTATGAATTCTTTAAATTCTCTTATGTACCGTAAATTGTCTAAAATTTTTGAAGTACATGAAATGCTTTTAAATCTTTCATATCTCTGAAATATTTTAAATTCCTGCAATTCTCTGGATTTTCTGAATTCCAGAAATTCTCAGCATTTTATGAATTCTTTAAATTCTCTGATACAAATGCAATTCTCTAAAAAATTTTATCTCTCTAAAATTTTATAAATTTCTGCAATTCTTTGTATTTTTTTAATTCCAGAAATCCTCTGCATTTTGTGAATTCTTTATATTCTCTGAAGTTCATAAAATTCTCTAAAATCCTTGATTTCTTTGAAATTTTCTGAATTCCTGCAATTATCTGAATTTTCTGAATACCAAAAATTCTCTGCATTTTATGAAATATTTAAATTCTCGGATATAAATGAAATTCATTAAAATTCTGGATATCTCTGGATTTGTTTTTTTCCTGGAATTTCCTGAAATTTTCTGCAATTCTCTGAATTTTCTAAATTCCAAAAATTCCCTGTATTTTATGAATTTCTGAAATTTTTCAAAGCGCATAAAGTAATTCTCTGAAAAACTTGAATTTTTTGAATGTTATGAATTCCGCAAATTCTTAATTTCTCTGAATTTTGTGAATTCCTGAAATTCTCTGAATTCTTAAAGTTATCTTCATTTTTTTAATTCAAATAATTTTTTAAGTCTTGAAATTCTCTGAAATATATGAAATACTTTTAAAATCTTTATTTTTCTCAACTTTATAGATTACTGGTATTCTCTGAGTTATGAAGATTCCCTGAATTCCTTGAATACTTAGAAATCCCTAATTTCTCTGAATTCGTTTAATTCCTGCAATTGTCTGAATTTTTTTAATTCTCTGAAATTCTGTGAACTTTCCGACTTCCGTGAAGTTTCTGAATTCCATAAATTCTCTGGATTACCTGGAATTCTCTGAATTCTTTAATCCTTGATTTCTCTGAAATTAGTGGATTCTTTAAATTCTCTAAAATACAAGAAGAAGTTCTCTGAAATCCTTCATTTTTTTTATTTCATGGATTCCTGGAATTCTCTCATTTACAAAGATTCCCTGAATTCCTCCAATGCTCTGACATCCTTTATTTCTCTGAATTTTTTCAATTCCTGCAATTGTCTGATTTTTTAAATTTTCTGAAATTCTGTGAATTTTATGACTTCCATGAATTCTCTCCATAAATTTTCTGAATTCCTTACAAACCCTGAATTCTGTGAAATCCATAACACTCTGGATTACCTGAAATTATCTAAATTCCTGGAATTCTCGAATTCCTAAAATTCTCTAAATATCCTAAATGCCATGAATTCTGTCAAATATATCAAACTTTCCGAAATCCTTCATTCCTTTAAATTTTATGAATTCCTAAAACTCCTTTTTTTTATTCCTGAAATTCTTTTAACTCCGGGAATTTTTTGAATTCCTGAATGTCCTGGATTATTTTGAATTCCTGAAATTTCTGAAAGTATTTGCTTTCCTGGAATTCTCTGAATTCCTTGAGTTCTCTGATTTTCATGATTTTTTTTCAATTCTGAATTTCTTATATTCCCTGAATTCTGTGAACTGCATCAAATTCTTTGAAAGCCATTATTTCTCTAAATTCTATGAAATACATCAAATTCTCTTAAAGTCTTTATTTCTTTGAATTCCTAAAATTCCTGTAAATTTGTTAATTCCTGCAATTCTTTGGATTTTCTGAATTCCAGAAATTCTCTGCATTTTAAGAATTCTTTAAAGTATCTGATACAAATGCAATTTTCTAAAAAAAATATTTCTCTTGAATTTTCTAAATTCCTGCAATTCTCTGGCATTTTATGAATTCTTTAAATTGTCTGATACAAATTCAATTCTCTAAAAAAATGTATTTTTCTGCAATTTTATAAATTCCTGCAAGTCTCTGTATTTTTTGAATTCCAGAAATCCTCTGCAATTTATGAATTCTTTAAATTCTGTAAAGTGCATAAAATTCTTTTATATCCTTGATTTCCTATAATCCTCTGAATTCCATAAATTCCCAGAATTCTGTGAAATTCAATAAATTCTCTGGATTACCAGGAATTCTCTGAATTTTTTAAATTCTTAAATCCTTGATTTCTAGAATTAAGTGGATTCTTTAAATTCTCTGAAATACATTTCATTTCATGGATTCCAGGAATTCTTTTAATTCCTGCAATTGTCTGAATTTTTTTTAATTTTCTCAAATTCTGTGAATTTTCTGACTTATATGAATTCTCTCCATAAATTTTCTGAATTCCTTACAAACCCTGAACTCTGTGAAATCTATGAAACTCTGGATTACCTGAAATTATCTGAATTCCTAAAACTCTCTAAATATTGCTAAATATCCTACATGTCATGAATTCTGTCAAATATATAAAACTTTCCGAAATCCTTCATTCCTTTGAATTTTATAAATTTCCTAGAATGTAAACTTGTTAATTCCTGAATTTTTTAAAATTCCCGGAATCTTTTGAGTTCCTGCATTTTTTCGAATATTTTTAATTCGTGGAATCCCTGGAATTATTTAAATTCCTTAAATTCTGTGGATTTTATGGAATACATCAAATTCTCTTAAAGCGTTCATTTCTTTGAATTTTATGAATTCTTAAAATTCCTGTAAATTTGTTAATTTCTGAAATTTCTTAAATTCCCGGAATCGTTTGAATTCCTGTATTTTCTGCAATATTTTTAATTCGTGGAATCCCTGGAATTATTTGAGATACATCAAATTGTTTGAATGCCTTTATTTCTTTGAATTTAATAAATTCCTAAAATTCCTGTAAAATTTTTTCAATTCCTTCAATTGTCTGATTTTTTTAATTTTCTGAAATTCTGTGAATTCCTTACAAACCCTGAATTCTGTGAAATCCATAAACTCTGGATTACATGAAATTATCTAAATTCCTGGAATTCTCGAATTCCTAAAAATCTTTAAATATCCTAAATGCCATGAATTCTGTCAAATATATAAAACTTTCCAAAATCCTTTATTCCTTTGAATTTTATGAATTCCTAAAACTCCTTGATTTTTTTATTCCTGAAATTCCTTCAACGACCGGAATTTTTTGAATTCCTGAATGTCCTGGTATATTTTAAATTCGTGAAATTGTGGGAGGTATCTGCATTCCTTGAATTTTCTGAATTCCTTTGAGTTCTCTGATTGTCATGATTTTTTTCAATTCTGAATTTCTTACATTCCTTAAATTCTGTGAAATATATCGAATTCTCTGAAAGACTTTATTACTTTGAATGTTATGAATTCTTAGAATTCCTTGATTTTTTTATTCCTGAAATTCCTTTAAATCCCGGAAGTTTTTGAATTCTTGCATTTCCTGGAATATTTTTTAGTTCTGGAATCCCTGGAACTGTTTGATTCTCTGAACTCTGTGAAATACATCAAATTTTCTGAAAGCCTTTATTTCTTGGAATTTTAGGAATTCCTAAAATTCTTGTAAATTTTTTAATTCCCGAAATTTCTCAAATTCTCAGAATTTTTTGAAATCCTGCATTTCCTGGAATATTTTGAATTCGTGGAATCCCCGGAATTCTTTGAATTCCTTGAATTCTCTGAATTCTGTGAAATACATCAAATTCCCTGAAAGCAATAACAATTTTAACAAAAAATAAGTTCCTGAGAAAAAAAATGAATTTTCAATTCAAAAAGACGAATTTTTACTAAAAAGGATGACTTTTTAATAAAATTGTTGAATTCTCTACTGAATAGTTTCTTTTTTATCCCAAAATATGAAATTTTAAAATGAATTTCCTAAAATTCCTATAAATTTGTTAATTCCTGAAATTTCTGAAATTCTCAGAATTTTTTGAATTCCTGAATTTCCTGGAATAATTTTAATTCGTGGAATCCCCGAAATTCTTTAAATTTCTTGAATTCTCTGAATTCTGTAAAATACATCAAATTCTCTGAAAGCAATAAAAATTTTAACAAAAAATAAGTTCCTAAGAAAAAAAATTAATTTTCAATTCAAAAAGACGAATTTTTACCAAAAAGGATGACTTTTTATAAAATTGTTCAATTCTCTACTGAATAGTTGAGTTTTTATCCCAAAAGTTGACATTTTAAAATGAAATTCCTAAAAAACCTGTAAATTTTTTAATTCCTGAAATTTCTGAAATTCCCGGAATCTTTTGAATTCCTGCATTTCCTGAAGTATTTTTAATTCGTGGAATCCCTAAAATTATTTGACTTCTCTGAATTCTGTGAAGTACATCAAATTCTCTGAAAGAATTTATTTCTTTGAATTTTATGAATTCCTAAAATTCCAGTAAATTTGTTAATTCCTGAAATTTCTGTGAATAAAATTCCCGGAATCTTTTGAATTCCGGAATTTCCTGGAATATTTTTAATTCGTAGAATCGCTGGAATTATTTAAATTCCTTGAGTTCTCTGAATTCTCTGAATCCTTTAATTCTCAGACATCCTTGAGTTCTCTGATTTTCTTAAATTTCTTCAATTCTTCTGAATTTTTATTAACTCTGAATTATTTTGAAGTTTTTAGAATTAAAGAAATAATTTTAGTTTTAGAAATGTTCGAGTTTGGTGAATATTGCGAGTTTACGGAAATAAAGACTTTCAAAAAATTTGATATGTTTCACAGAATTCAGAGAATTCAGATAATTCCAGGGATTCTACGAATTGCAGGAATTCAAAAGATTCTGGGAATTTAAGAAATTTCAGGATTGAAAAAATTTACAGGAATTTTAGGATATTATAAAATTCAAAGAAATGAAGGCTTTCAGAGAATTTGATGTAATTAACAGAATTCCGAGAATTGAAATAATTCCAGGGATTCCAGGAATTAAAAATATTCCAAGAAATGCAGGAATTCGAAACATTCCGGAAATTCAAGAAATTTCAGGAATTAACAAATTTACAGGAAATTGAGGACTTCATAAAATTCAAAGAAATAATGGCTTTCAGAGAATGTCACGTATTTCACAGAATTCAGAATATTCGAATAATTTCAGGTATTCCAGGAATTAAAAATACACCAGCAAATGCAAGCTATTCAATTAAAATTCAGACGAATTCAAGAATTGTAAACGAAATCAAAGAAATTCCGAGAATTGTATAGGAATGTAGAAGATTTTAAGGAAGTCCAAGCATATGAAAATAATTAAACTAGGTAAATAAAATTATTCAAAGCAATAAAAACTATTAAAATTAAAAAAATTATAAAAACTAAGCATGCTAAAAAAAGAAGGGGCAAACTAAAAAAAAAGGGTTGTTCTTTTAGGAGAAATTGAGGTAGGATGGAATTTTTTCGGATTGGGTTGATGAAATGAAAAGATTTGACGGATTCATGGATGAAAATGAGAAAATTCACCGAAGCGTATTTTAAAGGCGATGCTTAGTGTACCATGTAGCTACGAAGTTGTTGGGCCAATCGAGTGTGACCCGCTTGTTCGGCTAAATCTGCTGGGGTCAGTTCGGAAACGTTTTTGAGGTCAGAAGCTTGGTCACCACCAGGAGTTTCCAACAGTTGAAAAGCTAGTTTCTCGAGGCCGAATCGGGCAGCAAAATGTAACAATGTTGGATACTCGTCCGGACCTATTTATTCGGAAGAAATTAGAATCTGATTAGATTTTGATTGAACAATCAAGGAAATGCAGCAGCGAGCACTATGTATTTTCTAGTTTCAACTTTGGGATTGTCAAAATTCTGTTCCAGATCCTATAGGAATAAAAAAAGGAAGAAATAGTAAAAAAATAAAATTGCAGAATTGGAAAATTCTAGAATAAAATTCCCAAATTGTATTCACGTTTTCCTAAAATAATAAAATTTCCGAACAATTTATAATATTAATTAATTTTAAAATTCCCGAATAATAAGACTTCCGGGACGACTGAAAAATCCTGAAAAATAAAATGCCCGATACTGTAAAATCCCCGAAGTGGAAAATCCTCAGATAATACAATTTCAGATTAATTCAAAATGCCGAATTAAAAAATTCCAGAATAATAAAATTCCCAAATTATAAAATTCGCGAATAATAAAATTTCCAAATTATAACATTCTCGAATAATAAAATTCCCGAATCATAAAATTGCTAAATTGGAAGATTCTCGAAAAATAAGATTTTTGAATCAGAAAATTCCCGAATCGGAAATTTCCAGAATTATAATACCCAGATAATAAAATTTCAGAATAATGCAATATGCTGAATTGAAAAATTCCCGAATAATAAAATTCCCAAATTGGAAAATTCCAAAAAAATAAAATTTCTAAATAAAAAAATTCCCGAATTAAGAAACTCTCGAATAATAAAATTCCCGAGACAACTGAAAAATTCTGAAAAATAAAATTCACGACACTGTAAAATTTAAGAAATTCGAAAATTGCCGATTAATAAAATTCCCAAATTGTATTTCTGTATTCTTGAAATAATAAAATTCCCGAACAGTTTATAATATTAATGAATTTTTAAATTCCCGAATAATAAAATTCCTGGGACGACTGAAAAATCCTTAAAAATAAAATGCTCGACACTGTAAAATTCCCGAAGTAGAAAATCCTCAGATAATAAAATTTCAGAATAATTCAAAATGCCGAATTCAAAAGTTCCAGAATAATAAAATTTCCAAATTATAATAGTCCCGGATAATAAAATTCTCGAATCATAAAATTTCTGAATTGACAGATTCTCGAAAAATAAGATTTCTGAATAAGAAAATTCCCGAAATGTTTATAATATTATCAAATGGAAAACAACCGAATAATAAGATTTTCGATAGTTTATAAGATTTTAATGTTACCGAGTTTGAAAATTTCCAGAACGACTGAAAAATCCTGCAAAATAAAATTTCCGACGCGGCAAATTCCCGATTAATACAATTTCTAGAGGATAAAATTTGGGAATAATTAAATTCCATATTCAGAGAATTTCCGAACAGTTTATAATATTGGGACAACTGAAAAATATCGAAAAATAAAATTTCCGTCACTGTCAAAATCCCAAATTGGAAAATTCCAAAAAAATAAAGTTTCTGAATAAAAAAATTCCCGAATTAAAAAACTCCCGAATAATAAAATTCCCGAGACAACTGAAAAATACCGAAAAATAAAAATCCCAAAACTGTAAAATTCTCGAAATTCGAAAATTGCCGATTAATAAAATTCCAGAATATTTAAATTGCCGATTCGGAAAATTCCAGAACGATGAAATTCCCGAAGTGAAAAATCCCTAGATAATAAAATTTCAGAATAACTCAAAATGCTGAATTGAAAAATTCCCGAATAATAAAATTACAAAAAAAAAAATTTCTGAATAAGAAAATTCCCGAATTAAAAAGCTCCCGAAGAATAAAATTCCCGAGACAACTGAAAAATTCCGAAAATAAAATTTTCGACACTGTAAAATTCTCGAAATTCGAAAATTGAGATTAATAAAGTTCCAGAATATTTAAATTCCCAATTCCAAAATTCCAGAATTATGAAATTCCCGAAGTGGAAAATCGACAGATAATAAAAATTCAAATTATTTCAAAATGTTGAATGGAAACATTCGCGAATAATAAAATTCCCAAATAGGAAAATTCTCGATAAATACAATTTCTGAATAAAAAAATGCCCGAATTAAAAAGCTCCCAAATAATAAAATTCCCGAGACAACTAAAAAATCCCGAAAAATAAAAATCCCTACACTGAAAAATTCTCGAAATTCAAAAATTGCCCATTAATAAAATTCCACAATATTTAAATTCCCAATTCGAAAAATTCCCAAATTATAAAAATTGCCGAAGAATAAAATTTCTGAATAAGAAAATTTCCCGAATTGAAGAACTCCCGAACAATAAAATTCCCGAGAGAACTGAAAAATCCTGAAAAATAAAATTCGCGACACTGTAAATTTCTCGAAATTCGAAAATTGCCAATTAATAAAATTCCAGAATATTTAAATTCCCAATTCGGAAATGCCAGAATTATTAAATTCCCGAAGTTGAAAATTTCCGAAAAATCAAATTTCCTAGTAGGAATATTCCTGAAATAATAAAATTCCCGAATAGTTTATAATATTAATGAATTGGAAAATTACCGAATAAAAAAATTGATGACAGTTTATAATATTAACGAATTTTAAAATTCCCGAATAATAAAATTCCCGGGACGACTGGAAAATCCTTAAAAATAAAATGCCTGACACTGTAAAATTCCCGAAGTGGAAAATCCTCAGATAATAAAATTTCAGAATAATTCAAAATTCCCGAATAATGAAATTCCCAAATTATAAAAAAAAATTCCTCAATTGGAAAATTCTGAAATAATAAAATTCCCGAATTATTAAATTTCAGAATAATTCAAGAAGGCGAATTGCAAAATTCCCGAATAATAAAATTCTCGAAAAATAACATTTCTGAGTAAGAAAATTCTCGAATAAGAAAATTCACGAAAAGTGTACAATATTATCGAATGGAAAACAACCGAATAATAAGATTTTCGATAGTTTATAAGATTTTAATATTACCGACTTTAAAAATTTCCGGGACGACTGAAAAATCCCGAAAAATAAAATTCCTGACACGGCAACATTCCCAATTAATAAAATTCCTGGAGTATAAAATTTCGGAAAACTGAATAATCTCGAAAAATAAATTTGCCGTCACTGTAAAATTCCCAAATTGGAAAACTTCCAAATAATAAAATTCCCGAATTATAAAATTTCAGAATAATTCAAGATGCAAAATTGGAAAATTCCCGAATAATAAAATTCCCAAATTGGAAAATTCCCGAAAAATAATATTTTTGTATAAGAAAATTTCCGAATTAAAAAACTCTCGAATAATAAAACTTCCAAGACAACTGAAAAATCATGAAAAATAAAATTCCCGAAATTTCAAAATTCTCGAAACTCGAAAATTGCCGATTAATGAAATTTCAGAATATTTAAATTCTCGATTTGGAAAATTAACGAATTACGAAATTCCGCAAAATCCCGAAAAATAAAATTTTCGAATAATTAAATTCCCTACAGCAAAAAATTCCCAAATTGGAAAATCCCGAGCAGTTTATAATAATGAGACGACTCAAAAATTCTTGAATTGCAAAATTTCCAGATAATCAAATATCCGAATTGTAAAATTTCAGCATAATACACAATGCCCAATTGGAAAATTCCCCAATATTAAAATTCCAGAATCAAAAAATTCTTGAACAGTTTATAATTATACCGAATTTTAAAATTTCTGCAAATAAAAATTCCCGGGCGACTGAAAAATTCCCAAAAATAAAATTCGAGATTTGGAGAATTTTCGATTGATAAAATTTTGGAATCATTAAACTCCTAATATTAAAAATTCTAGAATTGGAAAATTCATTATTGATGAAATTCTCGAAAAATAAAATTCCTATTATCAAATTCACGAGCAGTTTATAATAATGAGACGACTGTAAAATTCCGAACAATAAAATTCCCAACACTGTAAAATTCCCAAATTGTAAAATTTTAGAATAATTCAAAATGCCGAATTGGAAAATTAATTCCTGGATAATAAAATTCCCGACTTGGAAAATTCCTGTCCATTTTATTATATTACTGAATTGGAAAATTACCGAATTTTAAAATTCCCGCAAATTAAAATTCCCGGGCGAATGATAAATCCCGAAAAATAAAATTCCGGAATTGGAAAATTTGCTATTAATAAAATTTCGGAATAATTAAATTTCCTACACTGAAAAATTTCCGAATTGGAAAATTCTTGATTAATAAAATTCCCGAATTAAAAAATTGATGATTGATGAAATTCCCGAATAATAAAATTTGGGAATAATTGAAATCACGAAAAGGAAAATTCCCGAATAATAAAATTCCCAAATTATAAAATTCGCGAGCTTTTATAATAATAAGACGACTGAAAAATTCCGAAAAATAAAATTCCCGATACTCTAAAATTCTTAAATCGCAAAATTCCGAAATTATAAAATTCCCGACTCTCTAAAATTCTCGAATTGCAAAATTCCTAGATAATCGAATTCCCGAGTTATGAAATTTCAGAATAATTCAAAATGCCGAATTGCGAAATTCCCGAAAAATAAAATTCCCGAATTAAAAAAATCTTGAACAGTTTATGATATAACCAAATTGTAAAATTTCCGAATAATAAAATTCCTGAATTGTACAATTGTTGAATAGTTTATAATATTATCGAATTGGAAAATTACAGAATAATAAAAATCCCGACAGTTTTTTATATAACCGAATTTGAATATTCACAAGTAATAAAACTCCCGGAATGACTGAAAAATCCCGAATAATAAAATTTCCGATGAATAAAATTGTCGAGTAATTAAATTTCGGAATAATTAAATTCCCTATATTGGAAAATTCGCGATTAATAAAATTCCTGAATAATAAAATTTGGGATTAATTTGATTCCCGAATTGAAAAATTCTCGACTAAAAAAATTCCCGTTTAATCAAATTCTCGAACCGTTTATATAATGGAATTACTGAAAAATTCCGAAAAATGAAATTCCCGACAATGTAAAATTACCGAATGATAAAATTTCAGAATAAAACAAAATACCAAATTGGAAAATTCCCGAATAATGAAATGCCCGACAGTTTATAATAGTACAGAAATTAAAATTTCCAACTTAAAAAAAATACCCTGACATTTACAGATCAGAAAAATGAAAATGATGCAAAATAGTTTTTCGTAAGACGTCCTAAAAAGTTCGCTGGTGCCTTTCCTTGATAATATAAATTAATGATAAATTAATAATAATTCCTTAATCTTACCGGACAAGCGCTTGCGTTCTAAATATGGCAGCGTGTTAAAGATTTAATTTTATTTTGAAGTGTATACATTTTTTTATAAACCTTGTAATAAAAAGAGCTTTAGATTCAACATTAAGATAAAAACTAAAAGTATCTTACTTGTGTAATTCTTTGTAGCTGGTATCGTTCCACTTGGAGTTGAAAGAAGATTGAAGTGCGGCGGCAAATTTCGCCGAAAGGCATGGACCATCCAGTTATCCAGTTGGTCTCGATCTCCAGGATTGAATCCAATTGTCTACAGAAAAAACAGATTTTACAGTCCAAAACGGTCTCAAAATAGGGGAAACAGGGTGGGTGATTTTTCACGAAAATAGGGGAATAATAGGGAATACAATTTTTTGAATAAAAAAGGAAAAAGAAGAAACGGGGAAATCGGGAGAGGGGAAAGTAGGGGGGGGGGGGAATAAGGAAAAGGGAAAATAGAAAAAGGAAAAAGAAGAAAAGGAGGAAATGGGGATAGGAGAAAATAAGGAAAGGTAAAAATGGGGAAAAGAAAAAAGAAAAACAGAAGTAAAGGGAGAGATGGGAAGAGGGGAAAATGAGGAAAATAAAAAAGGTAAAAGAAGAAAAGGTGAAATCGGGACAGGCTAAAATGAGAAGGGGAAGGTGGGGAAAGGGTGAAAGAAGGAAAATGGAAAATAAAAAAGGAAAAAGAAGAAAAGGAGGAAATGGGAAGGGGGAAATGGGAAAAATAAGGAAAGAAAAAAATGGGGGAAATAAAAAAGGAAAAAAAGAAGAAAGGGGTAGGCGGGGAGAGGGGAAATTTAAAAATGAGAAGTAAATGAAACTAGGGGAATTAGGGGAAAATGTTAGAAATGATGATGAGTATGGAAAGTGAGGGTTGAGGAAAGGTAATATTCTTTTTTTTTAATTTCGTGGCAACTAAAACTTAAAAAGAGGCATTCGATATGAATTTCGAGAAAGTGGTTGTGTAAAATGTACACTTATCGCCCGCTTCTTCGAACTTTAGAAAAAAATTAGAAATAAGGGAAAAAGGGAAACTTTTTTGAAAGCAGGGCGAAAAAGTCCTTTTCAAGAAGGTGAAAGGGAAAAATTGGGAAGGGAAAATGGTAAAGGGAAAAATAAGGAAAGGGGAAAATAGGAGAAATAAAAAAGAAAAAAGAAGAAAAGGGGAAATCGGGAGGGGGAAAATGAGGAGAGAAATGGGAAAATAAGGCAAAGGGAAAATAAAAAATGAAAAAGGAGGAAATGGGGAGAGAAGAAATGAGGAAAATAAGAAAAAGAAAAAATGGGAAAATAAAAATGGAAAAAATAAGAAAAGGCGGTGATGGGGAGAGGGGAAAATGAGGAAAATAAAAAGAAAAAAGAAGAAAAGGAGGAAATAGGAGAGGGGAAAGTGGGGAAAAAGGAAAATAAGGAAAGGAAAAAATGGGGAAAATAAAAATGGAAAAATAGGAAAAGGGGGAGAATCATCAAACAATGAGTAGGGGAAATGAGGAAATAAGGAAAAAGGAAAAAAAGAAGAAAATGAGGAAATGGGGAAAGGCGAAAATAAAGAAACGAAAAAATGGGGAAAATAAAAGAGGTAAAAAAGGGGAAGATGGGAAGAGGTGAAAATGAGGAAAATAAAAAAAGAAAAAGAAGAAAAGGGGAAACCGTGAGAG
>JAAAKG020131026.1:0-14690 GCA_010014905.2 Druon quercuslanigerum | reverse complement strand
ACACTCACACACACACACACACACACACACACACACACACACACACACACACACACACACACACACACACACACACTGTTTAATTCTTCCACGTAAACGACGAATTTAGCTAAAACCTAAAAGATTATGAAATCACTTTTTAATTAAAAATTGCTGCAATACAATTTAAATATTTGTGAAACACAGCTATATAATCTTATAAAGCACTAAAATATTTAGCAGTTAATTTATTAATTTAACTTATTTTGAAACATCATTTAGGTTTTTCTCTAATAAGGAAAAATGGAGTTCGCTTCTACTCTCGTCTTATTCTTGGCAGTTATCCTAAATTTTATTGGTAAATATCGTTATAAAGCATATCTGCAAATTTAGGTGCAGTTTCAAGTTTCACTAAAAAACGATTTGACCTACTTAATTTTTCTCCTAATCTTCTAAACATTTTTTTATCCATTTTTTTCTACAATTCGTTTTTGGGACTAATGAAGAGAAATTACTATAGGCGAGATAAATAGAAGAGTCTAAAAAGGACTGGCGACTTTTCAAAATCGCAGCAAATTCAGCTTTACTCACTTTTCGGTGGAGATTTGCAACCTAAGAATTTGAGCTCTATTTTAAGCGAATGGTTGCTATAAAAGTGCGACTCTATATATAAAAAAAATTTAATACGCTGTTTCTTGTTTCAGAGATGAGTTCGCAATTTGAGTGCTTACCTAACGGTGCTCCTATCCCTGGTGTACCTCGTTTTGGCACTTTCCATGTTCTTGGGGAATTTCTTTCTCCTACCAGAAATCATTCTTTAGGCTCTTCAGTTAGGTCCTCTTCTTCAGCCGAGTTACCTCTTCCGGTCAGATTCAGGTCTCTTCGTGCCAAACTTTCTTCTACACGAATACTTGGACAGGATGTTAAAAATCTTAAATTTGTTCGACTTATCCCCAAAACGAATCCAGACAAACAATTCGAAATTCGAAAATACACCTTTCTTGTCGGTAAAAAAATTCAAGTGAAAGGAGCAAATCACGTCTTAGGACCTATGCCACTTGAAGAACAAAATGTATTAACAACGTCTGATGGTCACATCATTGCAATATTTGAGAAAAATAATAGAATTCTTCGTGGAATATATTTAAAAACAGTATCTGGCTTTCAAAAACGGTGCAAAGTAAACATGAAAAGCGGCACGGTTGATGTAATGTCCCCAGAAGAAATCGCGATATCTCCATTAGGCAGTGCGTCACCGGTATCAAAGATTTTTACAATAGTAACTGTAAACGACATTCCTCGAAAGCATTAATTTATGTTTAAGAAAAATGTAAAATGAAAATAAAGTATTGTTTGGGATCCGACGTAAGATCAAAATCTTAAAAGTAATTGGTAATAAGTTCCGTAAAAAGTTTTATTCACGAGATTCCGCATACGTTGTCTCTAAAAATCTGGTTTTAAATTTGAGTCAAAAAATGCTACCCACTACATGAAAACAAATTCAAAAGAGTTAAATGTAACTGCAATCTGGAATTGCTTTTGTATCACGTTTGTGAACCCCTGTTCTGGGTTTGAAAGGAATAAGAAGATATGAAATGAGAATTCCTCTCTATTCGTGCAATAGAACTGAACTTTTAAGTACCGACTAATTCCTGTAAGACTCTTTCAATTTTTGTCCAGCTTCAGTGCTCGGTGAACGTTTGATGCCTGTGATGAGCAGCACAGCTTGTTTCGCTTCTTTTTCACCATATTCTGGAAACCTGACGCAAGCCCATTCTATAGGTTTCTTCTGCCTATGAGCCATATCATAAAACATGTTGTGCAAAATCAGAACTAAAGTGAAAGTTAAAATTGGTAGCCACAAAACAGTACTTATTAATTTTCTGTCACTCTTCCCGAATTCCTGCGATCGGTCGAAATCCATGAGGGCGTCTTGAGTAAAAAATGCTACTGAACCAAAAAATATTATAACACATTTAATACTGACATATAAGGTTTAAGTAATTATCAGTTAGCAGGCAGATACTAGTGTATTTTTCTAATTCTCTGCTATCAACGAATTCAACATCGGCGACCTGTTTCCGTAACATCGATTCAAGATTGCAGACACTGCCTGTTATTTCGAGTTGAGGATTAAAAATAAAAAAATTCTGAAAATAGTCGGCACTAAAACTTGACAAAACTGTTCTTTTCTTCTCATAGCATTACCCAATATTCCAATTAAAGAATTCTGCAAGACAGAACTTCAAAAAAGAACAATCCTACAAAACATAATCTCAGAAAAAAAGGACGCGAAGGATTAAGACGGATAAGACCAGGCATTTCTTCTAATTATTACATTTGAGATTCAGCGTAATGCCAACTATATATTATTCCTAAAACCAACCTTTTTATTTCAAATAATTTATTTCCAGTGAAAAATTATAAACTAACCAACAGTTGTTTCAGAATTTAAAGATCTTCTTTGAAATCTAAACCAATTACCAATATTCCTAGCGGACCGAATGAACGGGAAGGATACTGTACAGAGTGTATTTTATGACTTTTTGTTGCATCATACGGAAGGGATAATATATGGATACTATGAGGATACTCTGTACCATACAACTTAAAATTGGAAATCCTCAAAACAAAAATGTTTTAGCATTAGTACCATCAGTATCCATTAGGATTCTTATATTATTATCGATAAGTATCCATTATCATAAGTTTGATGTTAAGTTTTCACTGCAGCATTTTGATAATGCAAGATTTATTTTCAAGAGGTAATTTACTCTTCCAAGAAAAAAACGACAAAAATATGGATTTGGAAAGGTTTATAACCATTTAAGAATAATATATCCGCTGAATGAAAATACTACTGCATACTTGGAAATCACTCTGACGCATTACTGGCATTTGAAGTTTGATTTGGTGCAAATATACATTCTGTTTTTTGTACTTGACACTTTTGTTAAATTATTGACTAGTGTGTGTTACGAACTAGAAGTGTAGAGGGCGCATTAGGGGAAAATGCATTTACCCAATGCGCTACCTAGTGTAGTAGTTCGGAACTAATACTCTCAGTTCCGTGGATTCTATTTCACACAAGGTGATGTCTTAACAGAGAGTTTGGGACACCAGGTCGAATCCCATAGTTGGGGGATCACACGGGGGATCTGCTGGCTATTTTAGTTCCTTACCCAGTGAAAAAATTAAGGATTTACTAGAGACGTCTTTTAGACATCCCTAGGACGTATTTTATAACATATCTTCTGGACATCCTAGGGCCACTCTTAAGACATCTAATGTTACTCTGAAAGATGTCCCAAGAATATTCATGTCTTTAAGACGCCTTTAAGACATCTTTAAGGCATTGGACGTTTATTGGGCTGACATAGGACGTCCTAGGAACGTCGCGAGGACTTTCTTGGGATATTCAAAGTTTTTTACGCACTGGGTAGCTTCTCGTGAGACTATGATAGGAATACCTACAAAAATACAACAAAAAGAATGACTAGCCGCTCTGGGACCCTCTGAACCACCATCAAAAGTAGAAGGCACCTTAGGGAGGCTTCCACCTGGGATACGTAGGGTGACCAAAAGCTTCTGAAGGTGCCCTAAGTTAAACTTTCAATGGCTCAGGCGGCAATCCCTATGATGCATAACAGCAAAGGCGCCTCGGCAATTCTAGCCAGAAACATTTCAGCAGTAGAGGAAGGGATTTCCATAATCCGAAAACCCTGGTTATACAGGAAAAGGATTAGCAGCTTGTCAGGGCCTGTCACCATATGTAAAAGACTGCGCGAAAAAACGCCAAGGACATGCATAGCCGCCAAGGGTATGGATGCAATCTTGGTATTTAGGCTCAGCTCCAAGGATATAAAAGCTATTAAGGTGAGACTCAGGGGCAGTAGCGGAGATAGAGTAGAGGTGGGTATTGCCTCGGCTTATTACCTAGGAAATGCTGAGGGACCCCCTCAAAATATTGTAACAAGAATAAGTTGGAGCATGCAGCGTATTTTCTGCGGAGGGCTCTGATTATATCACATTAAAATTAAGTTTAGAAAAGGAGCAGAATAATGCATTACCCTCCTGGAAAAACTCCGTAAAAAGACAAGAGAGCGTTGTGTAGCTCGGTATAAACGACGCTCCATGCTGTTGTGTCAAAATTGGAGCAGCAGATAGAACAACAGGGGTATGCTGTAGGCACGTTCTTGGATATAGAGGGAGCCTTCAGCAATACTACTCCAAAAGTCATCTGTCAAAAGGCCTTTAGGTGTGGCGTGCCAAACCAGCTGTCGAGCTGGATAGGAAGCATTAATTGACATACAAGACTCCATCAAGATGTCTGGGGTCAACTACTGAGAGCGAATAGTTAATAGTGTGGCACAATAGGCTTTATAGCTTCTGTTCAGGAGAGCTCCTCAGGGAATTGCAACCCGACCTAAGCTTGACTATTATTTTGCAATTTCATAACTAAATTATATAATCAAATTGAGTGTCAGTATTATTAAGCAAAAAAATTTTGTTTTTTGCTAATTCTCTGTAAATTTTGCTGCCGCTAATGTTGCGGGACAAAGTTTAAGGATAAAAACGATTTCTTTATCCTAATGATTGCCGAACCTGAGCTATTTTTATATTATTTCGTAACCAAAAAATTATTCTGAAGCTGTCCAATCTTTAAGCAAATTATAAAATAATATCGGATGAGAAACCTAATCTCACCTAGTCGAAAAAATCAACGTGTTTTTACTGTATCAATCTTATTTTCAAAACAAACAATACGTAAATTTTGGTCTATGTCAGTACGATTTGTTTAAATTATTACAACGATCACAAATCACAAAGATTTTTTTACGCATGCACAGGTGCATCAAATCGAAGAAATGCGGATAAAGTTTTCTACTTAGAGGCATAAAAAGATATATTGCTCTAATTTCTTCAAACCATTCACTGATAAATTTAATGGTACAAATCGGTTTTGGGATTTATTAATCGAAAATACTATAAGCGAGATGAGCAAAACAGCCTAAAAAAAACTTCCAGCTTTTCAAAATAGAAAAAAATTGAGCTCTACTCACTTTTTGGTGGAGGTTTCATTTTATCAGTAAAGAATGCGATGAAAAAATCTAAAATTCTTTTTAAATAAAAGTTAAAAGCAACGTCGCTACGAGTAATTTAATTTGATCGAACAGAATTAATTGACAATTTCTAATTTCAGAAAGTACTATACTAACTTATGTACCATTTTCTACATTAGGAAAAATAAAATTCCCTGCTTCTTTTTGCAGAGTTGAGTTCGCAGTTCAATTGTTTACCTGATGACGAGCCTATTCCTGGTATTTCTCGTTCTGGAATTTTAATTTATTATTTTTATTTATTTATTTTATATTTATTATTTTTATTTATTTTATTATTTTTAATTTTAATTCATTGGGAAAAATGAAGATGGTTTCTACTCTTCCTTATTCTTGGCGGTTAATCTCAACTATATTGGTGAATAGAATTATATAATATATCTATAATTTTTTATAAATTCTTCAACTTTCCGGCAATAACAATTCTTCTGACCTAATTTTTATTTAATCTTCCGGACTTATGACAGAATTGGAATTTTTTAGTTATAAATAAAATCCGATAGCTAATTTAAATTTGCAGAAGTGATTATTTTTACAGCAAGTAATTTAGCGGAAGTTTATTTGGCGGCCCAGAAAGAATTTTTATTAAATTCGGGATATGAATAAAGAAATTATTAAAAAGTTGAAGATCACTTTTTCGACATTTTTGCTGTTTTTGGTATAAATATTTTTAAAACATAACTCAAAATCATCTAATTGAGTTCTTGTATCGTCACCGCAATGATTGTGACTAAAGATGGAACTTATCTTGTTGCGTTGGAACCAGAACCCAATCTCAAGATTAAATTGCCACATTCCAGTTGATAAATACTAGAATTACATTTATTTTAGAGCATCACAAAATTTTTATTTGTAGGTATTTGGCACAATTTTCTTGGACCCTGAAAGAAAGAATGAGATTTTTAACCCAACTTCCGTGACCAAAGGATTTGGGTTATGCATGGAAAATAAAATTCAAATATCTTCTCCTTAGCTCTGCTGGGAATCGAACCACATAACATCCGATTGTCGGTCGGCTTCTGATCCCATACGCTACTAGAGAGATCAAAAGCTGAATTCTTTTTCATAAATAAATAAAATTTCTAAATAATGCGTATATTTCTGAAGAAGGATTCTTCTTTCGATTTCTCTTGTAGCTTAAGGGAAAAGCACTCGATCAGTAATCGGAAGTTCTTAGGTGCAATTCCCAGCAGAGCAAAGGAGAATATCTTCTTTAAAAAGAAATTCCATTTTACACATTTAAAATCTTCTATTTATTGTTGCAGATTTGAGTTTACAGTTCGAGTTTCTACCTAATGGCCCTTCTATTCCTGGTGTTTCTCGTTTCGGAACTTCTTATTCTCCTGAAAAACAAGATTTACTCAGAGGGTCTCTTCTTCCTCCAAGTTTTCCATCAAAGCCGTCTCCTCCCGCCGAGCCTCCTCTTCGTGTCAGGACCAGGTCTCTTCCTGCCAAGGAATCTTGGCGCACACTTGGTGGCAAATTTGAAGAACTTTAATTTGTTCGGCTTATTCCTCATACGAATTCGAACCAGCGATTCGCAATTCGAAGATACACTTTCCCTACCGAAATAACAATTCAAGTGAAAGGAAGATATCAGGTCCTTGGACCCATGTCATTTAAAGAACAAACTATATTATCAACGTCCGATGGTGACATCTTTACAATATTTGAGAGAAATAATACAATTCTGCGTGGAATATATTTAAAAACAAGATCTGGCTATCAAAAGCGGGGCAAATCAAACCTGAACAGCGGCAAGGTTAAAGTAATGCCCCAGAAGAAATCATGGAAACTCCAATAGGCAACATTTCACCTTCACACCATTAATTTACTTATAAAAAACGTTAAACAAAACTAAAATGTTGTTTTTTATAATATTTTTGTTATTCGCATATTATAATACAGATTCCTTGAAAAAATTGGCTTATAAGACCTGGAAAAATAATGCGTGTATTTTTAAAATGGATTCTTCTATAGATTTATTTTATTTATTTATTTCATTAATTTTGAAAAGGTTTTCGTATTGGTTTTTGCACTACCAATTCGATGTTGTCAATGTGTGGAGCATGTCTTGTCATTAAATAAAAAAAATTAAGTGCATGTTTATCCTGGGAATATAAATAGCAAAAAAATATGTCACAAAATGTTATTTTCCTTTTTATACATAATAATCGTACACTGAAAAAAATTCTTAGTTAAGCCAATTACTTAGATAGTAAGATACGCTACTGCTGTTTCATTAGTTGGTACTGCTATGTTATTAATTAGTACAACAATTTCATTAGTGGAAGTGACTATTCAGTTGATACCAGCAGCTAAGTAAATGGTTGTCCCAACTAAAGAAATAGCTGTGTCATATCTTACAAACTGAATAGTTGTCCCAACTAAACATTCAGAGTGTGTAAATTTTTCGTAAAAAATCAAATTTTCAACCAGTCTTTCCCTAATTTCCCAAAGACCAATTTTTCATTTTTCCTGAGCATATATTAATATTCAAAGACCAGAATCTTGAGATTGTAAAATTTTGGATTGGTAGCATTCAAAATTGATTGTAATTGATTATAAATCCAGATTTCTGTTAGAAAATTTTTTGGTAATACTTTGAAATCTTTTAGATATTATTTAATTTAATTTTTCAATATAATACATCATTAAACATTTATCTGGGAATCTAAAGCAAATTTCTGCATTCTCTTCAAACCTTTCGTAATTTTAATTCAGCTTCCTTTTACAAAATCAAAAACGATCTACATTTTGAAAAAATGAAATTTTTAACAATTTGAAAATAAACTTTGAATTTTTAGAATACTTTTTAAAATTTATTAGGCATAATAGAATTTCTTTTAATTTTGTCATTCTGATTCAATTTTTTTAGAATCCCTTTTTCAAAATAAAGAAATTATTTGAAATTTAACCATGAATCTTGATACAAAATTTATAGTTCTCTTAAAACCTTTGAAAATTCCTAAAAGGCTTCTCATTTTTTGTTCGAAATCTTCAAAAACGTACATTTCGTTTTAAATTTTTTCCAATCTTCTAAGATTTCAATTAGTTTCGATTCTTTTTAAGGCTACTAAAACTTGTAAGAATCAAAGTAAAAAAATTTATCCAAAAAAAATTAATAAAATATTTCAGATTCTTTTTCGTCATATTTAAAAATTTTTGAAACTTAAAATTAACCTTTAAAAAAATTCTATAAACGGTATTTACTTTACAAAATTTGTTAATTGAATCTTGAAAATTTAGAAAGGGAATATTATTAAAAGTATTTTTAATAGAGAAACAAAGTTGTTTTCACTTGTAAGATCTATAATTTGTTTATTTGTATTTTGTACTTCTGTAATAATTTATAACGCTCAGCTATCTAAAATTTTAACAATTTTATAGGATACATATTTTTTGATAAGGTATTTTCACAATGTTTAAATTTTCATTATGAAATCTTGTATCTGACAAGTTTATCGCTTTATCAACTAGACTAAAGATAACACCAATTTTATTATTTATTGGATGATGCGAAGCAAAGTTAAGAAACCGTTGAGAATTTAAAAACATTTCAACTATTAAATGAGAATAATTTTTAATTCGATGGGACGCAAGTTTTCAAATTTTGAATTTTTTAACTTGGAAGTTTATTTACAAAAAATTAATAATCATAAATAAAATGAAAGCGTTCAAAATCTATGGATCTATGGAGTAATTTATATTCGACTGGTATTTGCCTTTAAATTAATATTTTTACTAGGAAGAAATTGTTTATCTGCTTTTGTAATCATTTTTTCAAATAATTTAATATTATTTATTTTGTTCTCCATTTTGATAATTTTGTATGTGGTTTCCATGCAATTGTGAAAATATTACAAAAATTTCATTATAGGATCTAAACCTATATTTTGCTGTGCGAAAATTTTAGCAAATATTTTGTTTATTTCGAGGTTTATTTACTATATTTTCATTAGCTTTAAAATTTCTGTCATTATAAAGTATCCATTCACACAAATTTTAAAATCTGGTAATGTTGCTTGTATATTATAAATAGAACATATAAATAGGACACTTACGATTTCGAAGTAGAAATATTTGCTCATTGTTATTCTCCTTAGATAAGTGCCTGAATATTAAAAATAAAAATGATTTTTAGACAAAATATTCACTTTGAATAAAATATAAAATCTAACATTCAGTGGCTTTACAGTTGAATGTAACATTGTTTTGGGACAACTAAAAATCCCGAATAATAAAATTCCCGACATTGTAAAATTCCTGAATATTAAAATTCGCGAATAATAAAATTGCCGAAAATTAAAAATACAGAATTGGAAAATTCCCGAATAATAAAATTATCGAAAGAAAATTGCCGAATTATAAAATATCTAAGTTAAAAAATTCCCGACATTGTAAAATTGACGAATTGGAAAATTCCCGAACAAATAAAATTCACGAAGAATAAAATTGCCTAAAAAGTAACTTTTTTTTGTAAATTATTATTTTTTTATTTGAAAATTTTACCATTTGGTTGAAAATTTGTCTGTATAGTTTGCAAATTTGGAAATGCAACTATTGGTTGAAATTTCTCCCCTTCGGGTTACAAGTTGAAGTTTTTGGTTGAAAATGTAATTTTCTAGGAAATCTTCGGTTTTTATTCATTCGGAATATATAATTTCGGTAATTATGCAGTATCATCAATTTTCTGAATGTTATTTTATTTAACTTTTAATTTCAAAATATTTTAATTTCCTTGACAAATATTTCCTTTATTTTATTTTGTATTGTTTAAATTTAAATCAAATTAAATCAAAATTGAATTTTTCATATGATGATTTATCGTTTAAAAGTTGTAGAGCTTTTAAGATATAATTTAGTTTATTCACTTTAATATTTTCATTAATTTTATCACCAACAGTTAAGATGATATCTTCATTAGTATCTAAAAAAAATTAATTTTTTTAAATGATTTGTTTTAGTTCAAAATCAATTGTCTTATGCCGAACCTACACTTCGTGTCAGATGCCCATAAACCGCAGAGCCTCAAGGAGTTCTTCGTGTCAGGTCTGGGTCTCCTGGTGCCAGGCTTAGATCTTTCCGCATGATTGGACATGATATTAAAGATCTTAGATTTGTTCGACTCATTCCCAACACGACTACAAAAGATATCAGGGAATCTTCATTATATACCTCTTTACCAGTCTCAAAGAGTTTTAAAATAATAATTTCAAAAAAAATTCTTCGAGCCAATTAATTTACTTCAAACAAAAATGTAAAAAAAAAACTATGATATTGTTTGTGAAAGGAAGTAGCCTCATTATCTTACAAGAGTATGGATAAGTGATTATAACTTTTACAAAATGTTTTCTGTTTGTTAACCTATTAAAATAATAAATGAATTTTTTATAAAAAACACTAAATTCCAAATAGCCGACTTTTCGATGGTCGTAGCATGTCATAAGAAATTAACCCAAAAATTTGTATTCCCCGACATGGCATAAAGGCGGACAAGTTTTGAAGCAGAAGGAAAATTCTAAATTTTTTATTAAATTAAAAATTAAAATTTTTCTCACCAGTCAAAGGCTTTTTTATCACGTCCAGAGGTGTGCCTCAAACTAGAAACAAGTTTATTTACTCGAATCCAACTCATATTTTGCATTCAAATTCTTTTGTAGGGGTTTTGCAACTCAATGCCTTAAAATATCAATTTAGCACTGACTTATCTGGAAACGGTTTTCTCATTTTTTTACATTAAAAAATTGATTTCTTCTTCGGTAAAATTCCTCCTGCAAAGGACTTTGGATTAGACTCGAACAGCAGGGTTGCAAAATCCTGAGCAACAGTAACACAGTCATTATGGACTCAGTTTATTCTCAGTCTTGAAAACAAATATTGCATTTTATATGTTAAATAATAATACTAATAGATTCTTATGACAATTATACGACCTGTTCATTTATTCTAAAATGTGACCACTAACGATTGTTTCAGTTTTAGGCTAAAAAACGTTAGGTACGTAAAAATAGCTTTAAAGAGTAATTGTACATTTTGAAAACACCTAGAACATTTCTTTTTACCATTTTTCGATAGCATTTATTTTTGGATTTATACTTCCAAAATACTTTAAATAAATTGAAAGGTCTGTTTTTAAGCGTAACGCTATGTGAATGCGGAAAAAATCTTCAAGGAGATGAAAGATAAATAAGAAAGTAAAAAAAATTTGCATCCTTTTAGAATAGATGCAAAATATTTTTTCACTTTTAGGCGATAACAGTCAAAGAAAGCTTTCCGATGAGTCTTTTTATGTCATCAAAAAGAATTTGTGAATGATTTCTAATTTTTAAAGGGGAGTATACCAGCAAACGATTGAGTTGAGGTCACAGTTCAACTGCTTATCTGATGAAGCTTCTATTACTGGTGTTCATCGCCCCGGCACTTTTAATTCTCCTCGAGGACCTGTTTTTCCTGTCAGACTTTATTTTTGAGGTTTTTCAGTCAGATCTTCTCTTCCAGCCAAACCACCTCTTCGGTTCAGGTCCAACTCTCCTCCTCACAGAAAAGTTTTGCAAGTAATCATTAATTTGGGTTAAAGTCAACTAGGGTAAGGGTAATGTCGTTCAGGGTAATTGATAAGGGGGTAAATTATACCTGACATTACCCTGGAGGTAGGTAATCTACAGGCGAAGTGTCACATGCTGACTTTATATATAAAGAGGCGGCAACAAATATTGAATTATGACATACTTAAGCTTACAAAGTACTCCACAAAGATGATATAGGGCATTAAACACTAAATTGCTAAGAAAATTATTTATTTATAACACTTTATTCGTGAACAAAATAATTTTGACAGCAGATACCTTATTTAAAAGTCACCATGGTCCATAAAGTTAGTAGGCGTGTTGAGAAAAGAAAAACGTAAAGTTTTGGCTTGGGAATTTCCGAAGGTGATTGTCACAGTGGAAACTTTTCGTTAAATCACTCAAATAACTTTTTTCCTTTTAACTACAGGAATTTTTGCATGTCAATGGATAATTAGAAATCTTAGGTTGATGGCCAGGTACATATTTATTGAAATTGCGAGATCGATACTTGCACTATTCATGATGTTCTTGAACAAGATTACTTTACCGACTGAGCGCAGTAGCACAATCAGCACATCGATCAAATGTTGATGAAGTACGTACAGTCAGACCTCGATGCTATCAACATTTTGGGGGGAGTGTTCACGCTAGTGCTCTCAATCTTGGTAACTTTTTGAACTGCGCTGGCGTTGCGCCGACAACCCGATTGGTCACTGTTAGCACGCTGATTTTAAATTATATAAATATTCAAATTTAATATTTATAATAAATAATTATTGAGAAATGCTGATTTAGAATTTTCCTAATCCTAAAATAAGGTTTTGGAGTGTCACATGCCAAAAATTCGATTTTAATGAAAAGGAGGTTATGAATTTTTATTTCAGAGAAAGAAATAATTTTTTTGTCCCAATGATTGATCTCGCCTCTGTCGAGTTAAAAAATTAAATTTTTATGTATTCCCGGCAATGTGACTTAAAATTACCAAATGTGAATTCAGAATAATTAATTATTGTCCTGATAAATGTTATATCATATAATTTTTTAACAGCCCAAAGAACACCTAAATTACAAAAAATTGATTTTGAATTTAATGTAATTTAAGTGCATAAATCACACAAGTAAGTATCTTATTTATTATTAAAAAAATAAAATATAATTCTAGAAAACATCTCAATTTCAAATCGACCTTTAGAATAATATAACCAAATTTTATAACTTCTCTAAATTAAGAAAGTTAAAAACTTTCCACATTTAATTAAATAGAACAGAGAAAAGATGCACATTCATAAAAAAATTCTTATTTAGAGTATTCATTGCATTTAAAAATGATTGATTGCATTTAAATTTTTCGGGATTGAGAAATTACTTTGGATACATTTTCCAATAATTATTTATCACGAATAATAAATGTTAATATTTATATCATTTAAAATAAGCGCGTTAATAGTAACCAATCGGGTTGCCGGTGCGACGCAAGTGCAGTACAAAAAGTTCCCTAGATTGGGAGCACTGGTTCCCGTTACCGAGGTGGCTCGGAGAAGAGAATTTGCGCAGTAGAAATGTACGCAGCAATCAATAATGGCGGTTGTTTTCAAACTCTGCGCATCATTTTCGCCAAAGTCAAAAACAATCAGACTGTATTTCAGGCTTTGAAGTCAGCTAGCAAGATGTCTGCACACTGTGGGCTAAGGAATAATACTAATTACAGAAGATGGAACTTCATTTATTCTTATAACTTGGAAAAATATCATTTTTTGCAGTAAGTATATTTATACGTTATTTTTTATTTAAAAAAATCTGTTCAATTCAATAGTAAAATCGTTACAATTTTTGTGTTGGTTTTATCATTTAATTAAACAGACATCTTCTTTGACTTCCTATCCAAGCAGAAAGATCTCATTTTAGAAAATAAAGTCAGTGATAAGCATGAAATTTTGAAAGGACAAGTATAAGCAGTTTTAGCTTATGTTTGTATTTTTCATCAGGCAAAGAAAAATATGTTTGATGTCTCTTTCACACCTTGTGTCGCTGGCTTGTGCTGTCAGGTGGCCAGCCCTTGATGCAAACGTACCGCGACATTTTCTAATGTGCATGTACCGAAAAGCGCGGGTCTATTTAAATAACAAATTATAAACATTAAAATGATAGTACCTTCTTATTACATTATTTAAAGAAATTAGCTATTTCTTAGATTTAATTTAATTGATTTTTTAAAAATTAAAACTTTTTTTAATATATATCTGTATTATTATTGATAGGAGTTATTGATTTCAAATAGACCCGCGCTATTCCGTACATGCGCAGTGGAGAAAGTAGCGGTCTCTTGCATCACTGCAGCCTCATAACGGGCGTATTCTAAATGATTTAAATATTAAAATTTAATATTCATAATAATGATTGGAAAATTCATCTAAGTTAATTTCTTAATACTAAAATAGAATCACAGAAAAAACTGGGGGTTCACTGATGTTGCGGCTCAAATGAAAGTTGGTATACTTAAGACCTTGAGCTCATATAGTACCTGTCGAGACCCAAATAGGTTCGTTTGGAGCTCAGTTGAAAAGAAGAGCGTGAAGGTAAATTCACAAACCAACCGCTTGCAAAGTCGGGTTGATATGGGCGTGATTTTTGAATTCGTTATACTAAAAATACCCAATTACCTTATAGAAATAAGAAATATTGAACACGTAGTTAATTATTCGTCTTTATTTACCACTTTCCTTAACAAACTATTAAAAAACAATCATAATATACCTTTTTATTGTCCTTGATAATCCGCGACGTTATCGAGCATTTTTTTTTACTTGTTCTTAAAATTTTTAATCTCAAAATTGAAATTAAATCGATTGAACACATTTGTAAGAGGTTATGTCAACAATTTAAATCTTTCAAATGCAGTTCCGCCCAAGCAAATTTCGTTTACCATCTTTAATATGTATTACATTACACATAGTTTTCTACGATTTCCTACGTATATTACGTCGTTTATGTATTATACGTAGAAGACCTCGAGAAATAT
>JAAAKG020131015.1:0-14690 GCA_010014905.2 Druon quercuslanigerum | reverse complement strand
AGATCACTTGATTGCATTATATAAATGCGTCCGTGACTGATGATATAAACCGGGACAGCCCCGTGCAAAACTATTCTGAATATGAAAATCCAACTCTAACCAAAAATGTCTTCGACACGTTGGACTGTTACCATCTTAAGCCTGTGACAACATTTTTTTTATTGTTTTTTTATAATAATAATAATGGACCTGCAATGGTACAGTTCAAATCCCGTTTGTCTAGTTATTAGTTTTTCCCCTGTTTCTAAGAAGAAGAATACGATAAGAAAATATAGACATTTTTTGTTAAAAAATTATTTTTTATTGAGAAGTCTACTATTTTATTTTTAGTTTCGAATTTATTTAGATTGGTTCAGAATTCTACTATTTGGTTGGAAATAAAATTAGTTTGATAGAAATACAACTGCTATTATGTTCAAAATTGGTTTTATTTTGTTGAGAATTAGTTTCTTGACTGAATATATGTTTAACACTATTCAATTTTTATCCGAATATTGATATTTGAATTGAAATTCTTTTCTTAATAAAAATAAAAATGCAACTGCTGTTATGTTAAAAATTGGTTTTATTTTGTTGAGAATTACTTTCTTGACTGAGTATTTTAAATACTATTCAATTTTTAGCCGAATATTAATATTTGAATTAAAAAATTATTTTTTCTAGATCAAAATGCATATATTTTGCGGAAAATTCCTCGTATTTGATAGAAAAATTATATTCTTGGCTTGAAAATATTAATCTTTTTTGTTCCTGGATACAACTATTGTGTTGAAAATTCGACTTTTTTGGTTCAATTTGTAATTAAAGAATTTTCTAGCTGAAATATCAACTATTACGTGTTTTGTACAGAATTCATCTATTTTGGTTTAAAAATAAGCTACTTAATTTAAAGGTGAAGTACTTTGCTAAAGAATCTCTTATAGTAGAAACGTCATCTTTCTTAGTTGAACCTCCTTGGTTGAAATTAATTATTTGTTAAAAACTTTAATTTTTCAAGTCAAAAACATAACTTTTTTTAAGAAAATCGTCTGTTTGGCTTGACAGTTCAACTACATATTTAGTTTAATAAGAAACTCTTTTTGGTTGCAATTTAATATTCTTTGTTTTAAAATTCGAGAATTTGGCTCAAAATACGTCTTTGTAGGCTAAAAATTCAACTAATGTATTAAAGTCTTCTTTTTTGGTCGAAAATTCAACTCTTTGATTACAAATTTGTCCTTTTAGGCTGAAAATTCATCTTCTAGGGAAGAAAATTCATCATTTAATAAATTTATCTTTTTGGTTGGAAGACTTAACTAATGCTTTATCTTCAAATATTTCGTGAAAAATACAAATCTTTCACGTGATAATTCAACTATGTAGTTATAAGGGGAACTGTCTTTGTTTATTTAAACAACTTTTTGTGGCTGCAAATTACTTAATTTTTTTTTTGAATTCATATTTTTGGGTTGAAAATTTATCTCTTTTGGTAGAAAAACATGAAATATTAAGAATGTGAAAAAGTTTATATTAAATGCAATATTATATTTTTATTTATTTTATTCAAAAGAATTTATTCCACTATTATTATTCTATATTCGTGAAATACGTTCAATTTCGTCAAAGATTGGCTAAAAGGAGGGAGGGGAGTAATAATATCCTAAAATTGATAATCTAATTTATGGGCCGTCCCTAGTTTCTATGTTTGAAATTATGAGTAAGACTGTCAGACTTGACAATTTAAGATTTATATTATAAACTTTCGCAAATGAAAATAATTTTATCGAGGTAAGCGGGAAAGCTTGCCTTGTCAAGGTGAATTCAATTAAAATAGCGGCCTACCTCAGTTAAGAGAAAATCAGGAAACATGAACACGTTCAAATTTGTTAGGGGGAAACAGCATCATAGAAAAGTCATTTGTCTTCTTCGTTCACTGAGCCACGTTGGGCACATACTTACCGTATGGACTGACGAAAGCAACCAATGGCAGAATTACGACAGCCCAGAACTGGAATGATAGATGGGAAACCGTCGCCTCGCATTCGTGCTTTCTCCTCTTGAGACTCCTTATTCGCAAAATCCGGAACAATTTTCTCATTCCACAACGTATTTGTTTAATTATTGCACCAAAAACTAAATAAGTATATTTATAATATTTCGGTTCGGTACTTTTTTCTATACATATTTATTATATTTGACAACTATATAAAAGTATTAAATAATAAAGAAAATATGAATACAAGAATGCATTTGTAAATATAATGATAGGAAAGGATGGTACGTTGCAGAAAGACCTCCATGAAACGCATAATTTAATTTATCGAATTCTTTTATACTACCTTTTGTTTAATTAGTTTTTAACGCAGAATAAATTTTTTTGAACAATAATTTAAAACAGGAAAAAAATGTGCCAAATTTAAATTTTACCCATTTTAGAAATAATGAATCAGTATGCTGCAAAGAAATGTCCAGTGCAATATAACTTTCAGGCTGAAAAAGATTGAGGACATTGATAGCCGATCAGTCTTACCATAACCGACTTTTGCTACTATATGTTCACTAGGCTGGTCCATATTTTTTTCCTCTGAATTCTCATACTTATCCCCTCGCTATTTCACCAAATTGATTGGAATGATAATAAAGAAATTAATTTTTTTTTTCAGAAATTATATATAGAGGTTCCGCGAACACATTTTTGTTAATTTTATTCAAACTTGTCATTATTAGGCGTATCGAGTTTACCGTCAAAATTTTTTGTCAAAATTAGTCACAGATTATGAAAAGAAATTACTTTTTGAATTTTATGGTCATTATTGCCTCTCCATACGGTCACAAAAAGCCCTTAAAAGTGACAAGTTGTATTCGCGAGTTCCTGGCTCTATATATTATTTTTTTGCAGCATAATTTAGTGAAAATTATTTATAATACATAAAACATTAATTTTGGGTATTAATGAGATGTTTAAATAGATTTTTAAAACAATGTATTATTTTTCATATCAATTTTCTCGTTTAAATTCGTTTAAAAGTCGCCGCTTGAATTATTATTACATTTATTATTATCTATTATGATACTCGT
Source organism: Druon quercuslanigerum (assembly GCA_010014905.2). Taxonomy (NCBI): domain Eukaryota; kingdom Metazoa; phylum Arthropoda; class Insecta; order Hymenoptera; family Cynipidae; genus Druon; species Druon quercuslanigerum. The sequence goes on along the minus strand of JAAAKG020131015.1, from coordinate 11,633 downwards.
TTAAAGCAATCCAAGAAACTTGTAAGTTTTTCCCGATATTTTGAGCTTTTCTTTGATTCTTTATTTAAAAAAAAATAAACATAAAAAATAATAAATTTTTTAATTTAATCCCATTTTTGTCAAATAAAGTATTGTTACTTATTTTTAAATGTTTTCAAAATATTAATTGAAATTAAAAGTATATCTGTAAATATTTTATATAAATTATGTTTTTAATTAGAAGAAATGTATTAAAGAGCCTTATATACAAATTTTAAACTGCACAGTCTTTATTATCAGACCCCCTGCCCTGTTTATATATATAAAATTAACAGCTATAAGCATCAAGTGTAAAATTAGAGGTAAATGAATAATTCCTATGTTTTTATTTGAGGAAAAAACGCACCAGAAAAAAAGCCGCTTTGTTCTTTATTTATTTTAATAATTCTTTAAACAAATACTTTAATGACTTGCATTAATTATTAAATCACACCTACTACAATTGAATCGCTAAAAAGCGTTATAAATTTCAGAAATAACCACAACTTCATAGCAATTATTATTCAAAGAGAATATTGTTTTAAAAATAGAAAATTGTTTAAACAAGTATTTTTCATTAGTGATTTATTTTTTGATTTAAAATTCAACTATTTGGTTAAAAATGTTACTATTTTTCGTTGAAAATTTATCTTTATATGTAAAAAAATTCGAGCATTTGCTCATATATTTAAATATTTTGTTGAAAATGTTAGTACCCATTTTGTAAAAAAATTATCTTTTTCAATTGACATTTTTCTTTATGTAGACAGCGAATTCATCCTGCTGGATAGTAAATTGATCTTATTTTTCGTATTAATTCAACTCTCTTCTAAGGAATTCAATTATTTGTTTGAAAATAGAGATTTCTTCCTTCTGTTTTTGAAATTAATCTTTTATTGTAGAAAAATAATCTTTTTGGTTAAAATAAAGAAATAATTTTCAAATTGAAGCATTTTTATATGAAATTGTTATACTTCTTCAAAAAAATGCATCCTATAAATATTACAATATATAAAATGCTAGTGTTTAGATATTATTTGTTAGAAGAAGTAGAAAATTGGTTAGCGAAAAAGTAATTGAATTATGCAAATGCGAGTCCCCTGTTGAATGTTTCAAAAGAGAATTGAAAAATTTAGAAGGCCTCGGATATCTCGTTCGATTCTGGCAAAGAAAAGCCTTTACTATCAGAAAATCAATTCAATCTCTGTACAAATAAATTGAAATAACCTTTGGTTATTTTCTCGATTACTAATTACGAAAAAAATATTTTCAGAAAACTTATTGGACATGGAGGAACTTCAAGAGTAAGTAAAGTCATTAAAATAATTTCGGTGAATAGCGCAAGTGATAAAAAGTCCATAGGTAAGGGGACTCGAACCCCCGGCAATGCCCGCAGATTGATAAGCACGCCTTACCCCACACGACTAAATTACCGCCTAAATTTGATTCTCCATTTGAAATATTCTAACTGTATTTACCCTTCAACTGTTAAATAAATTGTTTATTACAGCAGAATGCCTAATCCTAACTGGGATTTTAACCGTTATGAAAATGAAATATTTGTAAGTATTATCCCTTATGAAAAAGAAGTGTTGCTAAGTGTAGGATCCAGTATATTTTTGCAAATAAGTATTGGATTTCCTATATACTTACCAATACTTCCTTTTTATCAGGAATAGCTCTTAAACTTTAATTTTAAATTTTGAATTTTCTCAAATGCTTACAGAAGTATAAAAAAATTAAATTACAGTAGCTTCACAACTTTTTAAACTTTTCTTCCTAGAACAAAAAGGGAAAAATGATTGTTTTTAGAATTTCTTTTACAAGGGATTATATAGTGAAATGAAAAAGTGTACTTTCTTTGATTAAAGACTCGTATAATTCTCTTTTAAAAAGAACAAGCTAGGTGGCTCAAACGTTAATACAGTTGTTCTCTTCGTGAAAGTGTTTACTTCTCTGTGCCTTGCAATGAGTCTGTTTCCAGTGATAAAAGCGACCGCGAATATTTGCACGAGAGTCATTAACTAAATCGAGTATAATTTGCTAAAGGAGAGACAGATCTCTGTTTGCGTATGACGGAAGTCACGAGTTTGTTGTGAACATTCGCACCGGAACTCAATGCTGGTTTACAAAGGAAGTGGTCGGAAAATCGTAAATGGCATGAGAATTCATTTCCTAGAGGAAATTGATAAATCGCTTTAAAATTCCTTTTGAAACGTCCTTTACAGAACATCTCCCTAAAATTTTCAATGCTTTTGTTATATATGTAGGCGAAAATAAAAAAATAAACACAATCCGCTTAGAACCTTTTTGCTTAACAAAATTTATTTCGTGTCCAAGTAAAACACTTTTTATATCAGTCTTTGAAATGTTTTAAAATACCAGTAAATATTTCGAATCCTTTGGAACCAATTAAATTTATAAAATGAATTATATGTGCCCTGCGATATTCTGAAAAATTTTAAAATCTTTTAAATATATTTCAAACTTTTAAAGCTCTAAACAAATTCGTTAAATTTTTTTTAAATATCCTAATGTCTAAAATTCATGGAGGTCGATTCAAGTCTCAATAAATTACTTAACTCGACAAAAAAGCCTTGAAATATTTTTAAATAACTAAACAATTTTAACCTTTCTAAAAGTCATTTGAAATCCCTTAACGTTTTTAGAAGCTGTTAAAAAATTTTCGGAATTTTTCAAAATATCCTAAAGTATTTTCAATTCTTTGACATCTTTTGAAATCCCTTAAAACTTTTTCAAACTTTTTCAAAATTACTTCCAATTATTGAAACTTGTATGTGTACCATACAATATTTTAAGTCCTCTTAAATCTGTTAAATTGCCTTAACATTTTTGAAGGCTCTTAAAAATTGCTCCGCATTCTTAAATATACCCTAAAGCCTAAAAAAAATATCTCGCAGGCCTTCAAATAATTGTTTAAAATGGAAATCACTGGAATCTTTTCAAATTTCCAAAAATATTTCAAATATGAAATATTTTTATTCCTTTGAAGTCTTTTGAAACCCTTTAACATTTTTTAAGTTCTTTAAAACTATATGGAATTAAAAAAATTATCGTAAATTATTTTAAATTCTTTGAAGTCTTTTAGAATCCCTTGCAACTATTTAAAGACCTTACAAATTTTTTGAAAATTTAGAAAACACACTGAAATGTTTCAAATCTTTTGGAACCACTTCAAATTATTATAAATTATTATATGTACCCTAATATATTTCGAATCCTTAACAATATTTTAAAATGCCTTAAAATCTTTTAAGGCTCTTAAAAATTTCTTAGAATTTCTTTAACTACCATAAAGTCCTGAAAATTATTTCTATTATTGATTTTAATTAAAAATTCTATTGAATCTTTTTAAATATCCTAAAATGTAGAAACTGATTTTAAATATTTATGTAACACCATACAATATTTGAAAATACTTGAAATGTAACCAAGTTCCTCAGTTTCTCTTTGATAAATTCTTTAACATTTATTAAAATGTAATAAAATTCTGTAAACTGAAACAAAATCTGATATTTCCTAAACACTCAATAAATTTATACATCTATTTATGCCTCCATGCATTGTAAGTGCCCTAAATGCGTTATTACTTAGTTTCTAAAATTAAGAAATATATTCTTAAACGGTTAAATTTAGAAAATTGGAAATTGTGATCATTTTCGTTATTAGAACTTCTTAAATTTAGAAGTTTCTATGCACCTTAAATTTGGATTATTAACTTAGATTATTTTTTTAAACTTTAAAAATGGTACCCATGATATGTTTTTTAAATTTAAATAAAGGACCTAAATTTCAAACTTTCTGAACGCGAATTTTGATTAAAACCGGATTCTTCAGTTATGGCATCTATCGAAGTAAAACGATGTCAGTTTACAATCTTCAAACTTAAATATTTTACTTTTAAATATACAAGTTCATCCATAAATTCGTTTCTTTAAAACTAAAATTGTAGATGAAAGCAGATAATGTATAAGGTATAGAATAAAAAAATGTTGATAGAAATGTATGTTTTTTAAGTTTTATACCCGAAATTTAAATGCTATTTGTGTTTACAAAACCAGCTGAATAGTTTTATCATTTTTGTCACATATTAGAATGAAATTTCAAACAAATAAGGGCTTGACTTCTTAAAATATTTGCTTAAAAATGTAACTATTTTATTTTAAAAAATCAGTTAAAAATTAATGTTCTCAACTGAAATTTAACTTATAAATTTTTGATAATCATCGTTAGACGAAAATTCAGATAATTAAGTTTGTATTGAAAATTCAACTACTTACCTGAAAGTTGAAAAAAGAGATCTTTTTGGTCGAAAATTTAACTGTTCTGGTGAAAATTCGTCTTTTTTATGACAAAATTTGTTCCTTTTGGACTGAAAATTTAACTATTTTGTTCAAAATGCCAGTATTTTTAATTGCAGTTGAATCTTTTATTAATTAATGTGATGATCTGTAACGATAAAGGGGAGAGATGGAGGAAGTGTTCAAACCAGAATTAACTAGTTTTTGCACGGCCCAAATAATATGTTCTCTACAAATAAATGGTATAGAAGAATTAAAGATTTTAAGACTCATAATTTTTACCCGCCAGATGTCAATTAATCCTTGGAGAACGTTTTTCTCGCTTTGCTGGTTTTTACGAGGTCATTTTTTAGCAAACCCCTTTCCTATTTCCCTCCCTCGTAAACATAGTCCGACCAAAAAGGTTTTACTCGAGCCTTAAGAAAACTTCAATAAAATCCAAATGACTAACCATTTTACAAGTTCTAAATTCATTTAAATAAAAAGACTCATTTTTGTTTACTCTGAAGCGCTACAGCTTTCAAGATTCCCAGGAAAAAAGAACCCATTGAAAAGGCAACTTCGTAAATTGCGTATCTATCATTTGTTGATTGAGATTTAAAAATCTGAATGGGTCTGCAACTATGTGAATCGATCACTTTCTCGAATGGCTTCAAATCTGAAATTTACTACAATGTCCATTTCAAGAAAAGTTAAATTGAATGGGTTTACCTTTTTTTGAATAAGACCAAATTTGTTCAGCTTAGGTTGCCATATTTACCTGATTTTTCGAATTTATAAATTAATGCGATATTAAGAGAAATAATACGCTAAGGCTACCAGACTCCTTTTGCCACTTTAGCTCTAGAGCATAACGAGTAAAATTCGGTTAGAAACCAATCGGTGTCAATCTACAAGTCCTCTGACTGATGCACTATTCAAAATACTTCGAGGCCCATTTAAAATTTAGAGAAAGTTGAGAAAGTTTGAGAAAGTTGATACTTGAATAGAAAAATTATTTTTCCTACCTCAAACTTCATATATTGTGATGAAAATTCTTCTATTTTGGTAGAAAATTAGTCTTCCAAATTCTATATTTTAAAATTAATGTATCCATTTTGGTTCAAAACGAAATTCTTAGTTTGAAAATTAATATTTTCTTAACTTCTTTTTTCTTGTCGTTGAAATACATAATTAGGGTTGCAAATTCAACTTTTAGTTTGTAAATAACTTTTTTATTGATAATTCAACCAGTTGGTTGACAAGTTATCCTTATTAGTTCAGAATTGAAGAATTTTGTTGAAAATTGAAGAATTTGATTGAAATTCATCCCGTTTGATTAAACATTAATCTTTTTATTGAGAAATTATTCTTTTTTATTTAGAATTTTACTATTTAGTTAAAAATTAACTTATTTAAACATATTTAACTAACTGATTTAGAGTTTAACCACTTTGTTAAAAAAAATTTCTTTGCATTCACATTTTTTAGTCGACCAATTATACTATTTTGTTCAAATTTAATGCGTTTTAACAGAAAAATAATCCTCTTTGTTTAAAATTAATTTATTTGGTTGACGATTTAACTAATTTAGTGAAGATTTTCTTTTATTGTCAAATTTAACTGAACGTTATTTCTTTTTGTTATAAAGTAATTCTCTAAATTTAAAATAACTATCTGCTTGGAAAAGAATTTTGTTTAGATAATCTTTTCCTAGACAATTAATCTACTTGGTTGAAATTTCCGGTGTTTTGTGGCTATAAAGTAATTTTTTAATTAGATATTTTGTTATGTTTATCTTTTGCTAATAAATTAATCTTTTTGATTTAAAATCTATCTTTATAGGTTTGAAATTCAGCTATTCGATAAAAATTTCAACTATTTTGTTTCAAACTTGATTAGATTGTTGAAAATTCAATTATTTCAGTAAATCGTTCTTTTTGTGAAAAGTGGAAGATTTATTTCTTATAATAGAAGAGTCCTCGTTCATGGATTAAATATCCCAAAATTGATAACGTAGTTTATGGATCAACATTTCTAGTTGACTTTGGAAGTCGACTTTTGTCTTATAACTAAACGGTATTTTTAATTTTACAGAATATTTTTTCGCTCTCTTGAAAAATACCTATTTTTTGGTTTTCAAGTTCTTTACTGCCATTTTTCAAATATTAAATTTAAGTTGAATGGATGTGAATGTTTTTCAAGATCCTATATTAGATATTGGACATATGTTGAAAATTTTCGAGTATGATGAAATAAATATTTCAATCCACGTCAATAATAATTTCCACGCATAGCTGTCATAGATAAAGAGTGATACGGAGATGCTTTTACAACCTCTAGCATCTATGATATAAATTTCGATCGTAATTGATAATATATTGAATCCTCTCGTGGTACTGCATAGTTAAATGCCTTCCATAGCAATCATGATTTCCCTGAGATAGAGAACGATAGATATCGCTTCGACGATTTGCATTAATGGCCGATTTGTATACCGACATGATGATTTATATAAACCTTCACGGTTTTGCCCATTTGTCAATATTGTACTGCTATCAGGTCACATCATTATCCGCACGATTTTTTTCATGAATACAAATACAGTTGGAAACTGCCATTTATCTCTATTTTACTGAACTCGCGTAACTCTGGTCTTCCTTTATTGATCCTCCTCGGTTCCCAAATAGAAATAAAAATATATCCTGGATAGAGCAGAATTATTTTCTATCTAAACATAAAAGTAGTTTTATATGACCGAAAGTATTGGTCCAGAAAATATATTAAGGCGTTTCGTATTGGAATCGCAAAATAACATAATGAATTATCCGTTCATAAATTTGAGCCAGTTGCACATGAAAATATTTTTGCTTGATTTTTAAAAAATATCGTCATAATTAATAAGCGAAAGAATATTTTGATATGGATGAGGACAGGAAGTATCCTAAAAATTAGATTGAAAAAAGCGTTCTGCCTAATAGCCTAAAGAAGGCAAAAGTTCCGCATTTTTAAGAACTGAAAGCCAAAAATAATACATCAAAAAAGCCAATTTTTTATTTTCTAATGTACACCTTTATATATCAAGACTTTCAATTTGAGCCATTTTAGCAAAATTGGACTAATGAAAAAGCTTTGAGAATGTACTGGTCTAAAACGAAATTTAATTTCTAATGCACATCTGCGTGCCAAACTCTTTATTTAAAGATGTCTGCGAAGGAAATTTAATTAAAAGAAAAACTTCCAATATTTCTGATTTTGTAGCTACCAACATGAAACAAACAATACTTTCTTGTACAATGCGTATAAAAATTTCAAGGTGTTTAATTCGAACCATATCTCAAAAATATGAAAATTAAAAAACGTTTCCAGTTTTCTCCAATCTTTAATCACAAACAATTTAGTATGACATATATAATTTTATTTTTGAGGGTACATCTGCATTCCAAGACCATAAATTTAAATACCATCTTTGAAACAATCAGTCTAATAGAAAAGTTTCCAGAATAGTTGAATAATAACTTGTAATGACAAAAAACATTGGTAAGACATGCAACATTTTATTTTTTAAAGCTAATCGGCATTCCTAGACTTTTAATTGGGACCATCTACGACTGATTAAGTTTTGTTAATTTTAAGTATACCATAGCTAAAAAATTGTCTCATGAAGGGATTGATTGCCTGCAAAGTTCTGTATAAAATGAGCTTCGGGGAAGTCAATTTGTCTAGTTTTTAGGTAGATATTGCAAAAATAGTGCAAATTTCAACTTTACCTTAAGTTTTCAGTACCTTCCAAAATAATCAAGATTTTTTAATGTTCTAAGGCTTATTTTAAAGATTTTTTCACTGTATCAATCGGCTTACAAGTATTAATCGTAAAATTGTTCTTATAGAATTTCAAGAACTTAAAGTTGGAAAAATTTAGAAACGCCTTATCTGCATGTAAATTAGTATAAAAATGAAATAAATATATATTTTGAGGGAATTTCATAAAAATTATTTTTTTATGTTAAGCGTGGTTTTTGTTTTAATCGTAAAATTCACATTGAAAAAGATTTTAAATAAGACACAAACCCAAAAAAATTATTTAAATTGACAAAATTGTCTAAATCATATTTACAAATATCCTTATAACCATTTTTATAGGACGCGCACTTTTTGTTTTAATCGTGAGCAATAAAGTTAAAAATAAACAAATCAATTTTTTGGCAAAATGACACAAGTAATGAAAAAAATTAATAGACTAAATTTACTTATCCAAAAAAGATTAGTAACTTTTCCAAAACTATCATCAGTTATTTTTGGATAAGACGCGGAGAAGCCGCAAATATACTATAAACTCTTGTTATAGAAACACATTAAAAATTAAAAAACAGCTTTTTGGAAAAAGGATACAAACTCCAATAACATTTTAGGTCATAACATTTTTACTATGAATTCTAAATAAAAATATTTAAAATAAAGAAAATAAATTTATGGACAAAACGACACAAGTTGCAATAAAATGTTAAATAAACATTTTTATACAGGATGCGCGCTTTTTTAAATTATGAAAATTAGACATAAAAATATTTCTGTTTTAATGATATAAATTTTTAAGGGTAGCTAGGAATAAAATTGAATGTAAAATAAGAAGCAAATATTAAAGTAATCGTTAAAAATAAAACGTGTAAATGATTTCGCAAGATCTGAATAAACAGCCGCAGACCGTGTACAGAAATAAATATAATATAAATTTGATATAATTGAGTTGAACATAATGTTGAAAAAATCTTATTTTACACAAAATTGAGTGCGAAGCATGAAATATACGATCAGAATGTATTTATTAAAGTCGAAGGAGTTTTAACAAAAGAGAATTCACAATCGCCAAGCGACAGTGGTCGATGCTTTGACCTTTAATTTTAGAATGTCTGCTCATAAATTTGTGAGAAGTACAAAGAACCAGTTCGAAGCGTGAAATTAATATATTATCGAACGCGAAGCGTGAGAATGAACAGTTGCGTGCCCCAGACGCGTGCAGCGCGCGATGAATATGTACCTGTGCCACGAACAAATGTTTTGTTATATGATAGTAAGAATACATTCAGATGGAGCATTCAAAAAGAGAGAGTTATAAATAATATTAAAAACCAATCTATAAAATTTAATGTTTACTCTTGGTCGATCTGGTATATTTCATATAAAAGGATTTTATTTTCGTTTGTTCTTTTTAGCGCCGAGGGAATAAGATTGTGAAAAGAGGGATTTTTATCAGTTCGATAAGGTATTGATAGGAAAACGTGAGAAGCAATTGAAAAATAATGATTAGGTTAGACGTGACTCCCGTGAGTGGCCATAGTGGAAAGAGGGGAATGATCGGTTGAGGTGGAGGTGTTAAGGATGGCCGGCATTCGACCTGCCCTTTCCTGTCGTTTGGGGTGAAGAAAAATGCTCTTCCCAACTGAGCTAACCACCCGTCCCTTGGAAAGCCAACTATCTATGTCTGTCGATGTCCAGCAGAATGATTGGCCTCCCACAGAAGAAAAGGTCCAACAATCCTTAAAATTTGGGAACCTTCTACCACTGATTTGCTTCATTTGATATTGTCATCGACACATTTTTAAAAACAAAATCACGAAGTGAATTTTAAAAAGAATGAAATATTTTAAAACTTCCAGGTAAAATGTTTCACGTAAATTATCGTAAAAATTACTTCACAGCCAAAAATACTCTCAAAAATACTATAGGTACTCCATACCTAAGATTTTAGGTAGTAATATATTGTATTTTCAACCACATGGAGCAATTTGCAACTAAAGAAGATAAATTTTCAAGGAATTAGTTGGGTCTCTAGCTAGAAAGGAGAATTTTTTGGAAATTACTTTACTTTTTAAACCTGCAAAATATATTTGCAACAAAAAATGGTAATTTTTAACTCAATACTTCAATTTGCCAAAAAAAATGTTAACCAAACAGTTGAATTTTAAATCAAATGATCGAACTTTGAAGCATAGAAGACGAATTTTCAACCACAATCTTAAATTTGATAACAAATAGTTGAACTTCCCACCTACAAAGATGAATCTTTAACAAAATAATTGAATTTTTCAACAAAAAATATTGAACTTAAGCCAAGAACTGTTGTAGTTGCAACCGCAAAATTTTATCCAAGAAACATGAATTTTTAATAAAAGAAGAAAATTTTTTCAGCAAAATACGAATTTTCAATCCAAGGGGATGAATTGTATTTTCAAAAAGATGAATGTTCAATAAAACAGTTATATTTTCGATTAAAAAATATGACACTTTGACAAAAAAGCTGATCTTTTTTTTAATTTTATAAATTTAAAGAAATAACTTTCAACCAAGAAAGATTTTTTTTAAGTAGAAAAAATGACTTTTCGAGAAAACATTTGAGTTTTCAACTCAGGTTATACTTAATGCAAACAAAAAAACATAATTATTTAGGAAATTAACAATTTTTTAATAATATTATTGACGAATCCTTCTACTACAAATTTGTAGTTTAAAAATATGTAGTGTTATTGTTTATGACTATCTTCTCTAATTGCAATGATCTCTAATATTTATCTGAAGTTGAACGTATCGAACGTATCTTCTCCTCAAAGTAGTTGCTCAGAGTCATTTTGTTTAAATTATATTTTTGAAACATGAAAAAATTTTAAATCCTACGATCCGAAAATCTTTAATACTATTTAAAAAATTATTCTTAATGTTTATTTATTATTTGTTAATCGCTAAAAAGTAGAAGAAAAGCTGCAAATTTCAACAAAAAATCCAACTTTCTTGTATTACTCTAAGAGAGGATAGTTATGAACAATAATAAAATGGTTTCAGAAATTCTTATCATAAAAGGAAGAGATAATGAAATATAATAATAAATTGTTCAGAGATATATTTTTGTTAACTTAACATTATTATTATATCAATATTATTACCATTTTTATCATTTATAATACTTTCTTTTAATAATTATGTTTGTTATGTTCAACCAATTCTTGCCGTTTTATAACTGAAAAGTTCAAAGGAAGTTGACAAATTCAGTAAGAAATCCGATTATGTATCTACATTCCAAGATAAAATGTCTACACATGGTAATAAATTGTTCAAACAATTTATATAAGCATATCATCATCGGTAAAAAGTAATATTTCATGTATTTGAAACAAGTTGTACTGAAAGAACCATCATAAAAATAATAATTTGCACTAAAAACTCACAAAACACAGTTTTCTACTTTTTTTTTATTTAAGCTTCAAATCTACATATAGATTTATTCGCCAGAGGACCTACAGCTTAAGGTGGGTTCCGAAC
>JAAAKG020131004.1:0-14690 GCA_010014905.2 Druon quercuslanigerum | reverse complement strand
ACAGAATATCATTGTTTAGCATGTTCTCAACAGTTTTATTGTAATTATCTCTATTAGCTGCTACTATTATGTTGTCTTTATCACCATTAAAAAAAACTAAGTCTTTATGTTCTTTTTGAAAATTTTTCACAATTTTTAAAATTGTTAATTCGATTATGGTTGAAGATTAATTGACTAACTGTTTTTCGAATATTTATTTTCGGATCTTCCTGTTTTATATTTTTTATACAGTTTTTAATACTCGCAACCATACCATATGTTTGACAACATTCTTTAGATTTAGTTTCAGACTGTATAGAAGAAAAATTACAATTATATGAAAATTTAAGAAAAATATCAAAATCTGAAATTTTAATAACTGTAAGAATAGTTTTTAATAGTGTCGTTTTCTCATTTAATCAAAAATATTACAAACAAATTTCAGGTTTTTCTATGGGATCACCTTTGTCTCTATTTGCAGCTAACAGAAAAAATATCAGAACTAATTAACAATTTTAATAGCATAGAGGAATCTATACAATTTAGCTTAACAATACAAAATAATATCACTCTTAATTACCTAGATGGATCCATCAAAAAACTGAAAATGGAGATTTAATCACAAGCTGGTTTAAAAAAATGTTTAAAATTAAGTGATATCGCTTTCAGAAAAGATAACTTAGATCAATCAAAATTCACTGGCAAAAAAACGACTATTGAATACTCTTAATAGAAAGTGTTACTAAAGAAAGAATAGACGAAATTTACAATGGCTCTGATAATAAGAAAAAAGGCTAGAAAATTAAAAAAAAAACAGGTTTACGTGTTTCATTAGTTTACTTACAAGGCTTATCAGAAAGATTAAGAAATGCTTTAAAAAAATTTGACATCTATGTATGTTTCAGAATTGATAATAAATTAGAAAATGATATCACTAATAAAAAAAATTTTGAAAAAGTTGAAAATATCCCTATTGTAGTTTACTTAATAAAATGTAAAAACTGTAATCAAATCTATATCGGCGAAACTGGTCGTAGATTAATAACTAGATTTGCTCAGCATAAAAAGGATTGCAGAATTGGCAAGTTAAATACTGGTTTGTCACAACGCTCTTGGAACTTTGACCATCTGTTTAATAGTACTATCATAGCATCACCTATTGTTACAATATAGAAACTAATTGTCCGTTTGTTCATCCATTTTTAAAATAAACAATTCTATGTATTTGACTGCAAAAGTTTTTTTAGGTCATGTTTCTATTTTGTTGTAAACCCTCGTTTGACCAATTGTGACACATTTAAAACTAGATAACTTACTTTAAGAAGGCCAGCAGAATGGCCGGAACGTCGTGTATACCAAGATTATTAAAAAAATTCACTTTAGGTTAATAACCTTGAGTTTTTAATATATAAAATGGATCGTAAGACCAAATAGAATAAAGGAATATAGTTTTTTCTGTTTTGTACATTTACTGCCAGGCTTAGACGTTTGAAGCCAATCCTCACAACGAAGCTGACATGCGCACTGTGATTTGCTATCTCTTTTTCTCCCGCGGAAGTGTGCGAGTAAGAGCCGTGGTAAATGACAACTAAAATCTGAGTTTATGATCCCTCAAATGTTGTCAATCAAGTTTGTCAATATATATGCTTATCCATACGTGTTAATCTTGATGTACTTTTGTTCCAATATGATGTTTGAAACTTTGAAACACAACACGTTATTTTTCCAGTTAGATTTTTATTTTTCAAATTTGCAAGGGTTAATTTTAATTGAGTTTGCAAAAGAAAAAAAACTCACAGTGCGCATGTCCTCCTTGTTGTGAGCATTGGCTTCAAGCTTCAAGCCTGGCAGTAAATGTACAATTACCGCAGTTATATCGTATAGATCGTCGATAACTGTAAATCGATATCTAATTGACCAGCTCTTTGGTTGTTCAAAGCGCCTCCATATATTTTTTAAGAGCGCTTTAAACGAATCCATTTTGCTCTGCAAAAGTATCTATTAAGGCTAAAGTTTTGAGCTGCAACTTTAGTGAATCCCTGTTTCGTTTTTGATATCATCCCACTGTTCTGCGCATTGCCAGAGTTGCTATCCTTCGGATAATTATTATATTTAAAATTGTATTTGATATTCTAGTGACGACGAACGATCGTCCGGAGCATTTCGGATACAATACGGGAATTTTGTACTCTTTGGATAAAAAAAAGAGGCTTAGAAGAAAACTTTGGGATCTTAGTTCGGTTACTGGTGGATTCGCGTGGAATCTTCCTATGGAACATAGCTCCACTCGTCCAGTGCCTTACAGATTCTATTTCTCCGATACTCAGAGAAGAGAAGTCGTAGTCTATGATTTTACGTTACGTAATGGAGGAACGATTGGTATGTTTTTAATAAAAATATTCCTTTTCCTGTCAAAAATTCCTAAAATTGCTTGTTCCTGCTCCATGTTAGAAGTTACCTGTTTGAAGACAAAATTATAACTCTTTAAAAATTCCTTAGCCACAATGCAATTATCAACAAAATAATTAAATTTTACAGCTAAAAAACGAATTACATTCCTTGTCATTTCCCGGGTTTTTCACGGTTCACTAAAATTTTTCTTGGACAATTAAATTTAAAACATTGAAATCTACTGTTGAGAAAATTTCTTTTTGAAGTAAAAAAAAGTTAGCTGCAAATGAAAGCACTTAAAGTAGAACTTTTAAATTTTAGACTTTTGAATTTGTAGTTAAAAGTTGTTTCATCCGAAAATGTTGGTTTCAAAAGTAGGTACACTGCCAAATTGAAATTTAAAATTTTTAATAAATCGTAGAGTTCAAAAATTTAGATTAAATTCTAAAATAAAAAACCTGCTTATTATTTTCAATGCTTTGTTTTGAGCAAAATTAAGTTAGAAACATTGCAAATTGAACAATTAAATTTTTATATAAACTGAGAGCACTTCTCAAATCAAAATTAAATTTTTTTTTATTTTAAATCGGGCAAAACTGAAAAATCCAGGAAAAAAATTACCGAATTCTAAAAATCCCGAACAATAAAATTACCGAAATGTCAAATTTCCGGCAGCTGATAATATTACTGGATTGGAAAACTCCGGAATAATAAAATTCTCGCAGCAAATAACATTACCGAATTGGAAAATTCCCGAATTTAAAAAAAATATATATTTTATTGTTTGCGAAAACAATAATAAAATATTAGTTTTACCAATTATTTTTAATGCTAAATTTTGGAAATTTAACTTTTCGGATATTTTATAAGTCGGAAATTTTCTGTCGGCAATTTTCCAATTCAGTAATATTATAAACTTCCGTAAATTTTGTTATTGTCAATCTTCTGTTTCGGAAATTTTATGATTAGGGAATTTTGTAATTCGGAAATTTCATTATTCGCGAATTTTTTTATTCGGGAATTTTCTAATTCGTTAATTTTTTCGAATATTAAATTATTTTTGAAGTTTTTTTTAGAATCTTTAAACATCTTTTAATATAATTTGAATTTTTCCCATAATTTCATAAATTCCTTACAAATTAAAAAAGTCTTCTTAAAATATTCCACATTCATTTTGAATAATTTTGTCAATATTTCTAAAACTTTTTCAATATTCCCTTACAATTAATTAAAAAATTTTTTTTTCAATTTTACCATGAAATATTTGCTATTACTCAGAAGCCTTTCAAAATTCTTTAACAGCTTCTAAATTTTTTGTTTGAAATTGTTTCCAAACTTCTTAATAAATCTTTATCTTTCTCGCATTTTTTCTAAGAATAATAGGCGTTTACTTGTTATTTAAACATCAAAATTCAACAATTTGACTGAAAAATGTATATTTTTTCACATAGTACAAATAAAATTGTAATGTTTAAAGTTCAGATTGTTTCGACTAAAATAATATTTTCAATTTAATCAAAACCTCCAATGATAAATACATTATTTTAAAATTACTTTAAAATTAAAAATAGTTTATAAAGTTTCAATCGGGCGTTTACATTTGTTTATCTAATCAAACTTTCCAAATGAAAAAGTTTAATTTTTAACATTAAAGTCTGCAAATTTTAAAATCGTAACTATCCGTTTGGCTCTACCTTACTTCCTTGCTTTATCCTACTTCTTCCAATTTCTTTATCCACATCACTCCCGGTCTTCTCGTTTCTTGTATATTACAAACACTTCTAATTTTTCTCCTTTCTTCCTCCCATTTTGAATTTCCCAAATTGCCTCTCGCATCATTGTTCCGAACTTCGCCCAAAAATGCTTGTGTTATTTTGCTTTCCTCTCTCCTTTTTAGCTTTTCTTCAAACCACCAGGCTCTCCTAGTTTTTTTAGTAAACAATTTTTCCCTCCCTAATTCTTCTCTTAACATGTATCCTGGGCAACTCCATCTAACCCTGACTACCCATTTCAAAAATCGCTTATGAATGCTGTCAACTTTCCTATTCTCCTTCCATCCTCAGATCTCCACTCCATAACATACCACAACTAGACCGTCATTCTCCAATCGTCCTAGAACCTTCTCTTCCCTATACCCCATACTTTGCCCAATACTTTACTCGCACATTCAATTATTTTCCTCACCTGCAGCTCGTTTCCCCCTTCTGCTTCAAACCAAAAACATAGGTAACAGAACTCCTCTACAACTTCCACTTTTTGTCCCTTCATTTTCAAAACGTCATTTATTTTTCTGTTTTTATTTGTGAAGCACGTCAAATTTTGTTGCTTCCACATACTCTTCGAAGAAAGACAGAACTTCTTCGCCCGCGTATGCTAGAGAGTATAGTTTGCTAATTCCCAAAACCTTTTCTCCTTTCCCTTTCTCCTTTAGCTTCTCCTCTAAGTCTGCCAGCAGCATAATAAGTAGTAGCGGACCCAACAGGCACCCTTGCCCTAGACCCCTCCCTGTCCAGAAAACCTGTCTTTTTTCTTTTCTATCTACTCCCTAATTCTGGTTTGATTAAAATTTTCTTTTATCCTCTCCACCAACTTTTCCTCTACACCCCTCTCTTTCATTGCCTGCCATAGCACTTTTCTCTTCACTGAGTCAAACGCTGCTTAGAAATATACGAAAAAGGCCCTTTCTTTCTCCCTAAATTTCTGTTAACTAAGTGTTGTCTATAGTTCCCATCCCTTTTTTAAATCCCGTCTGATTGTGTGTGATACTTTTCTTTTTTTTTACCTGACTCTCCAATCTTTTTGTTAAGATTTCTGCATATATTTTATAGCATACTGGAGTGAGAATGATTCCTCTGTATTCCTCTACCTTCTTTCCTTCCCCTTTATTGACAAGTGGTACCACCAGTCTTGTCATCCACTCTTCCGGACATACATCTCCTTTTCAGACCTTGTTGCAGACCTTTCACGTCCCATCCTTAACTTTTTTTCTCCATAGTTCATCGCTTTGTTCTGCACCCCATCTTCTCCTTTCGCCTTATTTTTTTTTTGAGTCTATCTATTCCCTCATCCAATTTTTCTCTTGTTATTTCATTCCCTTCCTTCACATCTCCTTAAACTAACCTTCTCTTTTTCCCTTTGATCTTATTTTTCTCTTTCCCGAACAGACCCTTAAAATAATCCAACCATTCCTTCCTTTCTATTTCTTTATTTACACGCATTCTTTTCCCTCTATCCCTACTTATCAAATTCCACATCCTACCTTCTTTGATCCCTTTTTCTACTTCTAACTTATATTTATCCATCGCCCTCTGTATTTTACTTTTCAGCATCTTCTCATGTTCTCTTTTTCCTCTGTTATACTCCTTCTCCAATTCGCCTTTTCTCCTTCTCCTTACAAACTCTTTCATTCTCTCTTTACTCCTCCAGCATTCCTTGTCCTTGTAGAATTTTAACTAAATTAAATAAGTTTTCTACATAACATATAATACTAAAATTTTCTGTCAAACAAAATAATTTTAACGAAATAGTTGAACTTTTATATAAAAAAATTAACGTTCAATTTAAAAAGAAAAGATTTTTCAACAAAATACTTCTAATCTCGTAAAAAAAATTTTAATTAACAAGTTTCATTATTTAAAAAAGTATGGCGTGACCATGATCACGGGCGTATTTCTAAGAAAACAGAAATTTTTACCAAAATGTTTAATTTTGCATGAATAATAGCTAACTAGAAATAATTATTTTATAAAAACATAATTACATTTTTAACGAAACAATTGAATTGTCAACTCGCCTAGCGCTCGAGATCTTGCAAAATTATTGTACAAGCGTCTCGAAATACGAAAATTTAAAAACACAAAGTTGATCTTTTTTAAATATGAGCCTGTAGAGAATGATGATACGGAAATTTTTTCTATTTTTTGTTTTTGTATCAGATCAGTATTTTCAAAAATAAACTTTAATAATTACTTTTTAAAAAATAAATCATCGGATGTTGGACAAATATTACCATAATTGTTTGAAATTTTGTTATGCACACGAAATATACCCTAGAAAAGCCTAAAAACGAAAGACGAAATTGAAAATTGCCTTATGTTAATTAATATTTAATTTCACATTAAAACCGATCGTAACCCCGTATTTTAAGATTCGCAGATAAAATGTATTGAGGGAACTTTAGAGTTGAAACCAGTTCCAATGATAAAACTGTTCCTTATTATTAAGCAAGATTTCTGGCATTGATGGTGTACGTTTTTTGTGTAAATGAAAGTTTCAAACAATTGTGATAATATGTGTCCAACTTACGATGATATATTTCTTAAAAAGTAATTGAATGTAGGACAAGTCTACGTTCAAAAAACATCAATTCGAGCGCTGGGGAGGGTTTTTTGAATCAGACTCTCAATTGAAAAATTTCATGGACTACTGTAGGCTGAGGTACACCCTGATCATAAATAAATTAGGCAAAATTTAAGATTTTGAAATTTAAAAAAAAGTAATGAAATCACTCTTTTTATCAGACAACAGACAAAAACTGTTTAACTTAACAGAGTATGGCCTACAAGGCGATCCGGGTCGTATAGCAATTGATGATAGAGGTTGGCTTTGGGTGCCTCTTCTTGGAGGTGGTGGGGTAAGAATTTAATTTCTTTAAATATATTTCCTAAAACAAACTTCTCATAGAAATAAAATTTTATATTTTCCTTAGGTCATTGAATTTGATCCATTTACGAAGACGAGGCATACAGCTGTTGCCATACCTGCAGCGAAAGTAGGCGCATGCACTTTCGGAGGTCATAACTTGGAGATTCTATATGTATCAACAATAGGATATAAATACAAACTACCTTATCAAAGACGTCCTAAGGGCGATGAAGGTGGACATATCTACGCGATCCTACACCTTGGTGTAAATGGAGTGCCGACAAGACAGTACTTCATAGATCCCGCTCAACTACCTAAATCAGTAATAGATGCTCGTGCACGGAGGGCCATCTCTGCTCGTCTTGAGAGAACGCCCAGGTCCAAGGCCTTTCCTGCTGAGGAAAGTGGCAGTAATTTTGATCTGTATTAGAAATAATGTATTAAGGTTAATATCAATTCAATGAAAGAATCCACTGCGAACTCGAATCGAAATATAGGCCCTACTTTGAAGCTTTTCACGCTAATAATTGTAGGGGCTACTAAATGTCTTGAAGTCAGATCGCACTGCAATATTGTAAATTATCACTCCAACTTTAAGTCGGGAGTGAGCTTATTGGTTTGGAGTGGAGCGTGACATTAAGTTGGAGTGGAGAATGACTGTATGGCTTTGAGTGCGTGATCGCTCCAAATGGTGTGAGTGGTCATTCCAAATGGTGTGACTGGTAGCTCCAAATGGTGCGACTGTTCACTACAACTGGAGAAATTGGTCGCTGTAAATGGAGTAACTGTTGGCTCCAAATGGTGTGTATTGTACTGATTGATTATATTTCATTTATTTAATTAATTATTTTAAAATAAGACGAACGCTAAAAGAATATACAAAAAAATTGTTACCTTAAACCATTTTTATTTAGTTTATAAATATAATAGATGCCTGTATAATATAAAATAAAGACTGGAACGTCACTATTCTCTATCTTAAAACAATAATCAGAATTAGTTATTTTGTATAGTATGCATGTTGTGGAAAATTGAATAGGATAAACATACCTCTTGGACTCCAAGAATTCCGCCAAATCTGCAGGAGATTCACTGCAATCCTACTTAAACACATTTCGGAATCAAACATTGAACCTTGTAGACCTTGAGGATAGTCTGTCCTCGCAGGATAGACTATCCAAATAATCCTTGTAGGATAGAATGGTCTGTTAGACCCAATCGATTTAAAGTAACTGATGACAGGATCTCAAGAGTTCTAATCTGCAAATTAAATTTTCCTAATCTTATAAGTTTTTGAGAAATTAAAGAAAACATGAAGAAATTTTTCGAAAATACAGTCCTTTCATGTATTACCACTGGGGCTGACAGACAAATCTAAACTTTAAGGGTTAAGCTTCCGGAAGAGTCAGGTACTCTATCACGAAAGTGAAAGTGCAAGTCTCACTCATAAAAACGGAAACTTGTACTGAAAAGTACCCTAACATGACGCGCTGCTCCTGCTACTGTTCGCATTGATGCCCCTACCATCGCGCTTCTAAGAAACTGCAGTGGTAGAGGAATGACGTCACAAAGTTGTCGCACCAGTTGGTGTGACCTCACAAAGTTGTCTTACCAGTTGGTGTGACTTCACAAAGTTGTCGCACCAGTTGGAATGACTTTACAAAGTTTTCGCACCAGTTGGTATGACAAGCATCGCAACTCTGATTTTGATGTGACAAGAGCCACTGTATTTTTGTCTGAAAGGATTACACCAATGGAAAGAGTCAAGCTCTTTCCTTCAATCGTGTGACTCAACCACTGTAATAGATTGGATGTATATTCACACCAGTCTTGCAGTGACATTTTGACTCTAATGAATTTAGAGAGTAAGCTTTTAAATTAGAGGATATTCCAATACAATTTGTGCCCCTACTTTAATGATCTTATGTGCAAAAATATCCCAATTTGTCATTCAGGGCGCCCAAATAGTGGCTTTAGTTTTTGCTTTTAATTAACCGCTCTACGTTCTACCTTTCTGTAAAAAATAATTTTTTTTACGAAAAATAACAAAGATAGAGGAAGAGGAAAACCTAGTGATATTTGCTTAATTTTTCAAATTATTTTGCATCATTATTCGACAACAATTATTAATCAAGCCTTGAAAAAATGTGTAGCATCTATTGAACGAATAAATGAAGATAAAAAATAATTATACACAATTTTAGTTAATCTGTCATCAAATAATATTATTTTCTCGCACTTTTAAATCTGTTTCGCTAATAAATTATTTTTCACTTTTCCCTTATAATTTTTTATTGGTATCTCTTAAAATAGAACTAAATTTGATAAGTCATGCTTAGTTATTATTAATATCAAAAAGATATTTAACTATTATAAACCAGTAACTGTGTGTTTTAAAAACGAACGACGTGCTATAATAAAGAAAAACCTAATAAGATATAAATATCAAAATTTGTATTATAGAGCACTTTGTGTGATTTGTAATTTCTTTAAAGTTTCCATTTAGAAAGCTTATAATTTTTAAAGTGTTTACAATAATTAACATATAAAACATCACCATTTTTCTCGCTTTTAATGTCACTTAATATATATTTACTATCTTCAAAATATCTATAATTTTAATTCAAAATTATGGCTTAGAATGCGCTATTCTAAAACAATTTAATCCGAGGCCTTGAAAATCAAGTTTTTTCTTAATTTAATGTTTAGATTAATTCTCGGTGGTTTCAAATGTGAAATTTCACAATATGATAGTTTTGAATTTAAGTTATTATTCAAAATGAAAAGGACATTTCGCTATAAAATACTGCAAAGTTACATGTTAAAATCCTTGATAGTCAGTTTTCAGTTTGATAATTTTAGATGGAAATATTTCAGCAATAGTTCTAAAGGAAGATTTGACATTAAAAAATTAAAAAATAGCTTTAAAATAACCAATAGACCAAAATAAAACTATTTTACGTACATTAATACAGCAAAAAATGCAAAATTTCAGTAATTTTAAATGGTTAGAATAATTTTATAGTCCTGAATTTACATGTTGAACGATCAATTCAAATCTCGTCGCTTTTAAAGTTTTTAATTTTGCAACTAAAATTGGTTTGATTATAAAAAAGTTTTAATATCACAATTTTCGATGACTTTAAATTTTTGTCAAATTAAAATTTCCAATGTTCCATTAAAAATAAAAGTGTTACAAAGTAAATATGTTCTGTAACAATTGTATAACAGTGTTATAAAAAAAAATTTTTAGAACAGTTTAGGCACAGTGTTACAGAGTACAATTTTATGTGGTTGTGTTTTCTTAAGTTTGATTATGCCTGAGCTGAAATATTTTCTCTTTAAAGGGCTTATTGCTATCTGTGAATCAGTTTTCTAGCACTGGGCAGGTGTACCTCCCTGTTATTCCATTCCTCTTTTTTGGTTAGGCTCAGTATCAGCGATGTCGATTGGTATCCGCACTACTGACGAGATACTGATATCCTTTACCATATTTAATCTGTAGGCCACCTTCACAGCTACGGCCTTGATGGTGAGACTTGATGACGATGTGAGATTTCTGTTGGCAATAGGCACACCGTGTGCTATCATGGCCACCCTGGTCACCTTTTCAGAGGTGTATTTAAAGTCTTCTTTCTTCTTCTTCTTTCTTTCTTATTCTTTGATGTTCATAAAGGTTCCAATCGCAAGGTCTTTCTGCTTCAGTTGTCCTTCAATTAGGATTAGTGCTCTGCTTAACGCAGTCTCAGTCGAGCGAACATCCCTATAGGCGCGTTGTTGCTTGTGAAGTGGTCTGCTTGACAATACTTTTTAGCGGATATATCTATCCACGAGTCCTTCCTCTGTTTTTAGTAGGAAAAATGAGAGGCTAATGGGACGGAAATCCTTGGGTAAAGTATAACTGATCCTGCCTGCTTTCGGAATGAAGACTTCTCCCGGACGCCTCCATGTAGTCGAAACCGTTCGGCCCTATGATAACCTCACCAACCCTCTGTAAAAAGACTGGATATATGCTATTCATACCAGAAGACTTTTAAGGACTAAAGGACTTTAGGCCCAACTGATCCTGGCTGGGATAACAATCTCGTTGGCTAGTTGCCGTTTAGGACCTAGTTGGGCCGGGAAATTTCAGAATGCCGAGAATAGGATCCGGATTTCGATAAATAGACTAATCTAGTCTAACCGCCTATATTTCTTTCTCAATGACTGTGAAAAAGATTCTCCAGCTAATATTCTTTGCCTTATATATTGTACTCCTATATTCATCCCCCACCGACGTAAGAGAAGTGCATAGATCCTCCGTTTTACATGTAGTGTCACCTCTAAATCTCTGTTCAGTTTCCCTGAAAAGCTCTTCGTGTTTCCCGTTCCAGCAATGTGTTTCCCCTGCCTTTCGGACTCTGGAAGGTCGACTATTACTTTCATAAGAAGAATTGAAGGCATTCGTCAAAATCTCGGCCGCCAACTCCAGAGTATCTACGTTTCTGATTGACATAAATTTACTTGAAATTGCACTTCTTAGTTCCGTGGAAAACTGACCCCAGTCTGTTCTTCTTGCATTTCTGGCCCATTTAGGGCTAGTCAGTACAATGTATTCCAACTCGAACTCTATCTGTGAGTGATCAGGAAAGTTCACCGTATTAAGAACATGTAAATCAGTGGTGATTAGGTATTCCAGTAGATCATTGTACCTTGAGTGTTTGTACGTCCTGCCCCAAAAAATATGGTGGGAGTTAGAATTTCATCCCAGCAGAAGAGGAAGACCTCTTTCAGTATTCCACCATTGTGCGTATCTCCACTGGTGGATTGGTATCGCTGTCATATGGAAAGTAAGCCGATCCCAATACTAGCCGTCCTATTCCCTTAATATCAATAATATAAACATTTTGAAAACCAAAATCAAACTAATCTACGACCGAAAATGTATAAAAATGTTGTAGAATCCCTTAATATCCGTGGCTGTCAACATTAGGTCTCTAGAACATAGCTCGAGCATCGGGACGACGTTGACTCCCTACGCCAGTGTGCAAGCTTTTGAATTGACCGCCTTGTGGGTTCTATAGCAAAAACAAGCCCCCCTAATCTCTAATGGTATTTCGAAATATTCAAGTTTCCTGGATTAGCGAGATACCTTTGTGCCCCGCAGCCATGCATCTCTGCAAAACTGTAGAGGCTCCTTTGCTGTAACTTAAGTTAATTAGGTTAGACTGCTAACAGTCATTAAGGTCCGCTCACGATCTTCCTGTATACTGATGGGCTCCTCCTGCTCCTGGCCGGAAACCTGAAAGTTGTCCTATTCAAAGTCGTAAAAGGCCTGTTGTTAACGACTGTGAGAGTCCTCATCTGAGACTCAAGAATTTGCACAACTAGGAGATGTTTAATTCCTTCCTCTGTGTCCTCTTTCTGAAGACTATCGTGTCTGACGATCCGCCTGGACGCCCTAATGATCTTTTGAAGCAACTCAACTCCACCCACCTTAAGAGATGCACCTTCCCAAGGCCCTGTCTCCACTACAGACTTGTGTAGCCAAGCTGTAGCTGCTGGGTCGGCTGCCAAAAATACAAAGACGGAGAAATACAAAGAATGAGCTGTTCATTTTTATTCATTGATCTGGGAACACTCTTTTATGCGCCTTTGTGTTAGCCTCCCTGAAGAGCCCAATCTGCTCAGCAGTGAGCTGCTAATCCGGGTAGCTCGTATCTGTCACCACCATGACCAGAAGGTCAGCTTCTGAGCCCCTTGCTGGTTATCGGCGTTGTGGTCGCGAATTTTCCAGGTACCGCAGCTACGCCACCAGCCCGTTGCGCTTATCCCTTCAGTCTCCTTGTCAGAGAACCGCTAATTCGTTTCTTTCTTTTGAGGGACTAATTTACTAATGAAAAAGTTTAACTTTCAGTGAAATAGTTGAATTTTAATGAAATTAAATCAACGCTGAACTAAACATATTATAGTGAAATTTTCCCTTAAAAACCTTAATTTTCAAACAAATAACATCACTTATGAACTCAAAGTTAAATTTTCTACTAAAAAAATGGAATTTAAATCCAAATAGTTAAATCATCAGTTAAAAAAATGGATTTTCAATTAAGGTTTATTTTCAAGGAAACAAGTAATCTTGCCAAAAAATAGTTTCATTTTCCAAAACATGTAAAACTTCTACAATAATGAATGAATTTTTTAAGTCAAAAGTTCCAATTTTCTACCAAAAGGATTGAATTTTTAATCCAATAAATTTATTCTCTGCCAGAAAGGTAAATTCAAATTCTTTATGAAAATTCCCTGTTCTAACATAAAATTATATGTATTTGCAACATTTGTTATTATAGTTAAAGAATTTTATAGACAATACTAGGCTTAGATACTCCCTGTTAATCAATAAATTGCATATAATTTTAATTTTTTTTAAATTTTACTCGTAATGAAATCACTATTTTTAGAAAATCAATACAAAAAGTGTTTAGCTTGCCACACTATGACGCAAATAGCGATCCGGGTCGTATAGCAATAAATAACACAGGCTATCTCTGGGTGCCCCTTATTGGCTACTTTATTGAAATGTTATTATTGGAATAACATTTTTTAAATTTTCTATGTGATGCTTATATCATCTGGATTTGGAACAGTTGAAACCAAACATCTTGACGAGAGTGGAATATTAGAGATGTTGTCAATAAATTCTATTTTACTCTGCCCTGAAAAACATAAGACAACGTATAACGCAATTACAAAATAAAAAAGGAAGATTTATTAACCTCTCGAAAAAAGATTCTACCACAACATTTTTTGTATTTATCCAACGTTATCTTTGTTTTAAGTGTTTGCATATAGACAAAAAATTTTAAAAAAAGTTTAAAATGCAGTAGTTTGGAGTTACGCCGTGGAAGTATATTATTAATAACTTATTGCAATCACAATCTTAAGTTGCCTGAAAAGCCCTAACTAATGGCAATAAGAGTAGGCACTTTTAAAAAATAATAAATAAAAATTTAATCAGGCTGAACGGGATATAGACTCTTTGAAGACCTACCAGTTATTGTCAAACATTCGCTCAAACAAGAGGATGGGGCATTTCAGAGAGAAGTCTACGAAAGTGAAATTTAAATCTTTAATTTCTGAAAATAAGTCCTAAGTACTCGGAAACGCTCATGACGCGGATTTTCCAGCCCCGCGGCGCATCGTGGTGCTCTTTTGGTATTGTTTTTACAAAAAGTAATAATATTTAACATCTTCGTTTAACATCTTTATTTAACATCAGCTTCAACAGCAGCCTTTTGATATTTGTCAATGAACAGCATAACATTCATCTGGAGTTTTCCCTAAGAGAATTCTAGATTTCATCAGTTTTAACATCATCAAGATTTTTTCCAAGCAGTTTACGTTTACGTTCAGCATTACCCAGGAACTACGACGTGGACGCAGTAAATTCTGTTCCCTTTGTGGTGTTTGATTAGCGTGAGTCCCCTTGCTATGCGATTGTAAAAATGAGTTACAGCATGACGAATCATCTCCCTATCAATCAAAGAAGCCTGTTACAGAATCCGATTCTGCAATTTGTCTAAGCTTTGGGGTTGCGTTAAGTACACTTTGCTCTTTAAATATCCCCAAAGAAAATAGTCGAGAGGCGTCAGATCAGGAGATCTAGCAGGCCACTCGATTTCACCCCTTCTTCCAATCCA
>JAAAKG020130993.1:0-14691 GCA_010014905.2 Druon quercuslanigerum | reverse complement strand
AATAATGACGTTTTTGACAAAAAAGTATCAATTTTCAACAAAAAAGTTGATTTAAAAAAAAATTTTTAACTAAAATTAATATAGTTAAATTTGCAGTAAAAAAATTAAATTTATAGTTTTCGGGAATATTAAAATGCGCCAATTTTCTATTTCGATTATTTATTTTTTGGGAATTTTTCAAGCATTAACTAAAAATAACGAGAAAATCTGAATGATTTTAGTTTTTTTTTTATTTCAGAAGATTTAAAAATTTTAAATATTTCCGAAAATACTGAAATATCGGCAATTTTACTAAATCTATTTGAATTTTCTCAAGAATCTCGCGAAAATTATATTTCTATCACTTTAAAAACAAACTAATAATACTTGCCTAAAACCTAATAAGGTCTCGAATTAAAGTGTTCAAAACTTTTTCCCACATGAATATCCAATCGAAATATAAAAATAAAATTTTTTGATTGATGATGCTGGTTTAGAAAAAAAACAGGTTAGGTAATGCTACTGCCGCAATTAATCAATTTCAGTTGCCTGAGGGCACGTCTGATGACTTTCACTTTCTATAAACTAATTCTAGACATCTGCGGAATCCAAATAAACATTATAATTTTTAATTAAAAAGAATGTCTCTCTTTATGTTGCAGACACATCTGGTTCGCAAAATCTGTCGCAATGGCAGAATATTGCGAGTACCTTTGGGATCCATTACGTGGTCACACGAGTCTTGCTCTTGCCCATAGTCTTTACGATGAACAAGCGAGAATCAACAGAGGCGACAAGAAACTGGCTGTAAAGACTGTTAGGGCTATTCTTCGTGACATGCCAGGCGTTGGTAAATAATTTTATTTTATTTATATTCTTATTTTATATTTTCAGGCGCGGACCCAGGAGGGGGGGGGGCTATTCGGCTTTTCCCCCCTCTCCCCAAAAACGCCTATACTCGAATTTATCAAATAAACACAGTAGCACGGGGATGAAGGTACGTGTTAAATAGTGGAAACAAATTTTGGAAATATGGCTGCATACGGATCGACCGATGCGCCGTAAGTGCCTCCTTGCAGAACTAAATTCACAAAGCGAGTATGCGGGCACTTATATTATACCACCCTTGTCACTTTGTACATGTTTTTGTTTCGTAGATTTAGTGTACTTAAAAATTAAAGATCGAATACACCTTTTAATGAGTATCGTTCCAGGCTTATGTGGTATGCAAAAGAAGATGTTTTCAGAGGAGTTATTCTGAAAAGAGGCTGTGGAAATATCTTCAAGCGGGTACTCGTGTCCCCTGACCTCGAGAAATGATTTTACATGATGATTTTTCCACATTCAGTGCTGGCACATTAATAACTTCGAAATCCACTAGAACGATAAACTGGATAACTTTAAACTACCTAGAAAGGACCCTAGAACGGCCTGGCACGGGAGTCAAA
Organism: Druon quercuslanigerum; assembly: GCA_010014905.2. Lineage (NCBI taxonomy): Eukaryota > Metazoa > Arthropoda > Insecta > Hymenoptera > Cynipidae > Druon > Druon quercuslanigerum. The sequence continues at coordinate 13,264 of JAAAKG020130993.1, read as the reverse complement.
TTTGTTACCGGAAGTTCGTATGCCAGCTTCAACCCGTGTACAGTAGTAAGACTTCCATGTATTTTTTTGACAAGATATTTGCTGCGCCAACAGAGCCATCTTCAGTTGGACTCCAGAAAACATTCCCCCTATCACTCCGCAACTCCGCCCGCGAAAATTTAAAACAGTTCTTCGAATTGTTTTCTTTCTCTTACAATATTATTCAATTATGATGAATCATTGAATAATATAGTAAAATAAGGAAAATATAACCATTTTAATTTTTAAAGATGATTTCCGTACTAAAAAGATATAAACATGTATAAAGATATAAAAAATATTTTAAATGATAACCTAGGTTAAAATATGCACGTAGAATTCTGTACAGTTGAATGAATACAGTGAATTTACGTGAATGTTTTCAACTGGAAACATGTCACAATTTATAAAATTATTCTACACTTACGCGTAAATTTTCTTATTTTATTTCAACTCATGAACTACTAAATCACTATGTCAATGAACAAAATGAGATTAGCAACGGCGAAAGCAATGCCTGGTGAACAAATGTCAAGCAACGTACAACAAACTTTGAGGTTAAGAATTTAAACTTTACATGACGACACAGAGCTCTTAGTTCGTCGAGTCCAACTGAAGATGGCTCTGTTCGCGCAGCAAATATCTGGTCAAAAAATACATGGAAGTTGTACTACCATGCAAATAAGATAATTAAAGTTTATTATGTTAATACTGGAAAGCAGCCCCCTGGAACTCTTGAGTTGAAAATATCCGATATGTTGATGGAAACCGTGTGACGGCGCCACCTATGCAGTTAGCCTATGCTCGCAACAAATGTATGGCAAAATACGAATTTTGAGTTTTAAAACACTTTGAAAGTAATTTAATGACAGTGTTAAACAATCTTTGCGTATTTTTAGTAATATTTGCAAAATTTTCTAACATCTTAAGAGAAAGAAAACTAAAAAGAAGTGCTTTCAAATATAAAAATTTGCATCTGTTTACAGATGCTTCAAAATATTTGACCGGTGGGGTTACAATGTTGAAGTGCGTTTGTTTTAATTGTAATTCGGGATATAAAAGAATTAGGAGCAGGATGAAGCTAGAAAAATTCAATTTTTCAAAGTGCCGAATGATGAAAAGATTCTTAAAGAATAGCAAATAGCTATTTTAAGGGATGATATCAAACTGAAACCTAATGGAAGTGTTGTGGCAGCGGAAAGTGATATATTTTTGTTTGTAAAGTTAATTGTTCTTTTTATAAAAATATTATTTTATTGTTAATATTAACTGTGAATAATGGGCATTATTTAATATAATCTACAACAACAAATTTGTATTTTATTATAAAAAATGATATCTTAATATATTTTTAATTTTAATGTTTAAAAAAGTGAACTAAAATTGTATATTCATTGTTTATTTAACAATAGTTTTGATGGTTTAATGTTTTTCTTTTTCACTTTAGGTAAAAGTTGCATCTGTTACTTAATCGTAATGCTGTAGCGCTTATTTTATTCCGTAAGAGATTCTCTGTAAATGTCATTGGTACGTTTTTATTAAAATTATTTTATTTAGAGCTTATAAAATCGCTTTTTTGTAAACAATAGGTTTTCATAAATAATATTTTTTAAATAAAAACGTACCAATGAGATTTATAGAGAATGTTTTAAAGTATACAATAAGCCACAGCATTAACTTAAATAAAAATTGCAACTTTTACCTAAAAAGAAAAAGAAAAAAAAGAAAACGTAAATAGTTATTGTCAAATAAAGAAAACCGGAAATATTTTTTTTGAAACTTTACCACGAGTTTTTTTCCAAAATTAGTTATGATTAACATTAGAATATTTTCCTGAATTTTATAAATCATTTTTAACAAGATTATTTTTTTCAACTTGAATTAATATATAATAATAACAATAAGTAATTAATGTTAAAATAATAAGAAACAATAAATAAGGAAACCTGCGTTAATTCAAAATTTTCTTTCACTCGCCGTATCTAAGGAATGTTTTGGGATGTACGCCTAAAATCAGTGAATTTTACGATTTTCGCAAAATATTTTTAATTCAAAAGTTTATAAAGCCGAACTGCATAGGTGGCGCCGCCACACGGCTTCCGTCAACTCTCATGACAAATATTTTCTACAGGCCTCCAGAAAAATGGCATGGGGCTGCTGGAAAGCGATTTTTTTTCTTGAATAAGGTTATAGACAGGGTTGGTCAGTTACGCGTAACTCGAGAGTTTGTAACGTATTATACATTTTCTACGTAATTGACGTCGAGCATTGTAGAAAACCCAGTAAGATACGTTTCCAAGATGGCCAACTTGTGAAATCACCCACGTGACACGTGACGTACATTATATAACGTCACCTTTTAAATTTGATTATTTATTCAATTATTAATAAATGTGATTATTAATGAGTATTAATAAACAAAAAATAATAAGCCTGGGAAGGGAAAAAATACTCAACAGCATAATGAAATTCCATGGAAGATTCTATTTTTTGAGCTGATAAAGAAAGAAGAGAAAACAGTGGCAAAATGTTTGCTTTGCGATAAGAATTTGAAAAATACCAGTTTAAAGCAATTGGAAAGCCGCAGGCATATAAATAATTATTAATTCTTTCAATAATAATTATTATTGAACAAATGGAATATTTTATTATCATATATGTACCTAGATCCAACTCCTTACACTTTTATTAAAAGTTAATTAATTTGTAAATATTGACACTAATCAAATAAAACAAAAGACAAATATAACGTAACCTGAATTTAATTACCTACTTTCTTCGACATTGCAAAATTTTTTTAAATTTATAATTTAGTACAAAAATTTTGTAGACTAAAAATTTAGCCAGCAATGTAAAAAGTAGAAAAAATATTTTTTTAAATCATTGTGGACGAGTTTCATGGTTTTATATTTAAAAGAAGCATTTATTTAAAAAAGTAGTTTAGATATAATAGTAGATATAGTATCATAATAAATTGGAGGTTAGGTTAAGATATTGACAGATGCTGCGCATGCGCTATGCTTGTTCTGTTCAGACGTAATTTACGTCAATTCCCGTAAAAAACTACGTATATTACCTAGAGTATTATACGTTCCCAGCCCTGGTTATAGAGAAGGCATTAATTCTCAACGTCCACTTGTCAAATGTAACGTATATCAATGTTAGAATGTATTCTCAACACTGGCGCTGTCACTCTTGTGTCCTATCCACAAGCGGCAAGAGAGCCTGTCTGCCAATTTAGATTCCCAACCATGTAATTCTCACAACCAATCACGGTCTCGAATTCTCTGATGGATTTATGAGACATTTTATTGTGAATAACCATCTGAGTTGAACAACACGGAAAGAAATTTAGGGCGACTACGGTACTTATACGTAGTGTTCTAAAGAGTTTAAGTGCTCGGAGAAATTCTCACGAGCATGAGAATATTCTCGAGAATATGCTCGACGTTTATGTGTTTTGGGAATTTAATGAGCATTTATCAGCATTTTGAATTAGATTTTTAAAAATCGTATTTTCTATGTTTATGAATTATAATTACATTATTTAAATTTCCCGGGAAAATTAACCCTTCAAATTGAAAAGGGCGCTAAATTTAAATGACAAAATAAGTCAAAATAATGGAAAACATATTATTCGCATTAAACAGTGCCTTTCTCAGGGTTACTACAATATTCTAATTTCTAAATTTTTCTAGGTATAAAACCAACCATACACGTAAAAGGTTAATAATATTAATGCAAAAAAAATGTTGTTTCTCAATACATTTTAAACACTTTGTAGTTGAGTTTTCAAACCAAGAAGATAAAATTTGAGCCTGAGAAAGGAATTTTTAACTGAAATAAGAAATCTTAAACTAAAAATATTAATTTTTAAATAAATAGTTGAATTTTCCACCCAACAGAATAATTGTCTACCAAAAAAGGCTCATTTTCAACAAATTACATGAATTTCCATCTAAAAAATTTCAATTAAAACCAGCAATTTTCAACCAAAAAGAATGAAGTCTCAACAAAATAATAAATTTTCTACGAAAAAAAAACAGTTTCAATAAAATATATACATTTTCAACTAAAAAATATAAATTTACAAACCAAACCTAGAATAGTTCAATTTTCGGTTAGAAAAGTAACTTTTAAACAAAGAAAAAACGAGTTTTTAGCAAAATTATTTAATTTTCTTATAAAATTATACATTTTCAAATAAACTTGGATTCAGCTAAATAAAATTAATTTTCAACCAAAAAGAAAGGATATTGCAGCTAATTAAATATTTTTTCCAACCAAAGAACGAATTCTTAACATAAACATATAATTGTTAAATTTTCAACAGAATAAACAATTTTGTAGGAAAAAAGATTACATTTATATCGAAAAAAGTAAATTTTCAACCAAACATAAAATATACTTGAATTTTCAAGTATTAAAATAAATTTTCAACGAAATAGTATAATCTTCAGCTGAGATTCAGCTTCTATAAAAAGGTTCAATTTTCAACTAAAAATGGAAGTTACATTTTTAGTCTAAAAAATTAAATCTAAATAATAAAAAAATAATTTTTAATCAATTAGATGAATTTTTTATTAAAATAGATGAATTTTTAACAAATTAAATGAATTTGCAACCAAATGTGTGAATTTTCAAAAGAATTTTAAACCAAAACGATAAGTTAGTCATCAAGAATCTTAAATATTCTCCCACTAATTCGAATTTTCAATAAAATACAGGAATTTTCACCAAATATTGGGATTTTCCACTTAAGCAGATAAAATTTTGAATCAAACATGCACAAGGTGAATTTGCAGTTAAAACTGTTAATATTAGAAAACATTATACTTAGGAAAATAATTAAATTTTTATCAAAAAAGGTTTGTTAACTCAAATGATATAGCATCAAACAAATAAATGAACTTTTAACAAATTTCCAACTAAGTAGTTGAATTTTCAAACAAAAAGGATGATTTTATAACGACAAACGTAATATTTTATATTTCAACCAAAAATTATTTTAAATTTACACCAAAAAAGATAAATTTTCAACAAATTAGTTTTAATCCTCAACCAAAAGAGATTAATTTTCAACTATATAAATACGTGTATTATTGAATTTCAGAAACAAAATGAATAATTGAATTATTTTTATTTTAAATAGACAATTATTCTGCAAATTATAAGAGCTTTTAACTTAATGTTTCAAATTAAAAATTGTTTACTTCAAGCATATATGTAATTTTACAATTTCTCAATTTAATATTGATCCACATTTTTGAATCAGAAGTACATTTTCATCAGAATTTATGTTATAAAAAATGTCTGTATCCAAACTTAGAAAATATAAGACACAGAAAATTTCCCCTGTAACCCCAATAAAAATGCAAAAACAAAAGAAATTCCCTCTTCCGAAAATTAAAAACCAAAAGTTCCTCCCTTGCAAATCATTAAAATATTGAAAATAAACGTTTTTCTTTAAATTAAAAAAACATGGAGAAGAATAATGAAAGATATAGCCCTTCCAATTACAAAAAAAATAAAAACCAAAAATTTGCATCCTTCTCCTCGATAAAGAATTCAAAATTTAACTATTCATTTTCAAATAATTTTTATTAGTGAAAAGGGACAATAAGAAATGATTCGAACTATTGATTGGAAAATACTGATTAATATTCAAATAATATTGAAAATATATATTGTATAGGTAATTTGTCACTCTAGTTTGTCGGCTACATAGCTAGAAGAATTTCATTGCTTCATTTCACGCTAAGAATACATAATTCTATATTTTTATCTGAATTGTAAGAAATAAAAAAAAGTGTTGAGAAAGTTAAATCACGAAATCTCATACAATTACTTCTCATTTCATAAAATTTATATACAAATTCAAAAAAACAAGCAGAGCTTCTATACATTTTGTGAGACAATTTCGAATTTCGAGGTTAGACACGTTTCATGAGATCCTCGGTAGTCCGTAGCGGATTTTGTGAAATATATTTAATTTATGCCTAATCTTTAATAGAAATCTGATTCTAAATCTTTTCAAAGAAATTAGCAGAAGAGAGAAGTAAAGATTATTCTAGGTTACGTTAATTTCAAAAGATTTATGAATCGTCAAATTAAAAGTATTGGAAGTATACATAAAACCTGTAATAAAGTACATATCAATAAGCTTACCTGGCAAACTCTGATGTTAAGCTATTTCACCTAATTACTTTTCCAGATTTTAAATGAAAAAATGGTTAAAAATTTTCCAAAATTTCTAAAGAGAAACAAAGAACGTCGAAACATCGAACATCGCAAGTTTTTTCGATGTTCGACATTGATATTATCGAGGGTATCATCATCGATGTCTCAAATGGATACATTGAAAACAAAGCATCGATGTTTCGATGTCGATGTCCCATCACTAGAAGGAGCGAGCTCAGCTGATTGCGAGGTTACGTTTTACGATTGTTTCAGTTACAGATCCTTTAGGGCTCTTTCACACGATTGCAGATCCGGAACTTGCGGACTTGCGCAAGTCATGAGTCGTGAACATAGAGTTATGGAAGAATGATGGCGATGCATTAAATAAATTTAAAAAATATTTTGATGAAAGAAAATAAGCACATGCAAATTAGGTGATTCCTCAAAGTGCTGTGTCACGCTTTTGCAAAAAAAAACCTGTATCAGTTTAACGGGGCTTCTGTGTGCAGAGTAGTTGAGATTGTTTCGAAAAAAAGCTTTACCTAGTTGCTGCTGAAAAACGATAACCAACATGTTTGTTTCTCGTACTTCAAAAATAAGACAGAAAAGCGCGTAATTGACGTGGCAAAACGTACGCAATTGTTTGCAAAAGTATATAATATTATTGTATTAATAAATTTCACAAAGACATCCTGTGGACAAAAATATTGTTTTATAGAAAAAGTCAGACAAAACACGACAAACCCGTAACTCATACACACAGAACAGAACTTTGAGAGGAATCAGCTGATTTGCATGTGCTTGTTTCCTTTCGTCAAAATGTCTATCTTTTAAAACACCTTAAAATTCCTACTTAATAATACGCAAGCATTAAAATGACCATCATACGGAGATTTTTCAACAGGTGGAAAAATCTCTTATTTTCACAACTTATGACGTGCGCAAGTCCGCCGGTGCGGATCTGCAAGTGTGTGAAAGAGCCGTTATGTAGAATTAAAACACATACTTGACAGGCTCACACATTTTGTCAGTGCGCATTGCGATTAGTCCAGAACCAGAAATCCTCATAAAGGGCAAAAATGTATGATAGGTGTTCCCGTTCAGTGGGTCCTTTGAAAGCTATACGACTATAGGCGGGCCAGAAAAGTTAATTTGGTTTTAGATGACAATACAGAATATTTAAAATAACTACAATAAATGAATACTAATGTGAAAAGTTTGAAATAATTCAGATAAAATTATGGACCATTCCAATAACAGATTAATCCTTCCCAAGTATCAGATTCACTGTAAGAATATCTACAGAAACAAAAAGTTTTGCACAAATTACACGCATATAAACTTGCAATTTCTCAAAGAAATTCGTGTAATACAGAATTGCATCCAAAAATAACACACTTATAACCCATTATTCCTGTTCATCACAAAATTAGTTCTAGAGATCTTCTCTGCTTTGGTTCCGATAACGCTTTTGTCGGAACATCGACAACCAGATAGTATGGTCCACACTATCTACGAAGCCAGTTTCTTTGTTTGAGAATTGTAGTTGTACAATTCTACTTTTGCAAGGTCGTTAAATCCTGAATCCGTAAGAAATATTTAAAGATAAACAGCTTCCTTAACTCCTCCTGATGAAGTAATATATTCAGCTTCTGCTAAAGAAACTGGCATGGTTAGGGAGAGTACACACGAACTCCAAAGATACGTGATGTTCAGGAACAGCAGACTCCAAAGATGCGACCGTAAAAGAGGCTCCGGATCCTGCAAATTTAGATTACATGTGTAGTGCGTGAGAACGCACAGGCCTACTACGCGCAGGTGCACGTCGAATTCCAGGCAGCTTGAATTCGCTCGCGCCTGACTCTCAAACAGGGTAGGGGTAGAGGGGCAAAATTTCGCTCACTTCTTTAGAGTTGGACCGATCGTATCTGTGGAGCCCTTTTATCTTTTGAGCTCGTGTCTTTGGAATTCAAGGTACTTTAATTACTTAACAGCTAAATGGGGTGGGGAGCCTTTTAGGTTGAAAATCTAACTCTTTTCGTAGAAATTCTGTTTCGAAATCGTATTTTGTTGCTGATAAGTAAATTGGAATCTTTTTGTAATAAAAATTCAACTATATCATAAAGATTGAACTATTTAAAAAAAATGTATCTTTTTTAGTAGAAATATTGAAAAGTCAATTAAAATCTTTTTGGTTAAATTTCAACTCTTTTGAAAAATTGTTTTTTTTTTTTTATTGGGAAATTCACCTGTTTTAGTAGAATTTTCTTTCTTTTTTTGGCAAAAATGCAACTGTTTGGTCGAAAATTTAACAATCGTGTTAAAAATTCATACTCTTTGGTTGAAAATTCGACTACTTAGCAAATAATTAACTGATTGTTCACACTTCTTATTTTAGGGTTGGAAAATGAACTGGAATCTTCTTTGAGTAAAAAATTTATTTATTTTTTAAAGTTTTTTTTTTAAATTCATGTTTTAGAACAAATTTGATCTTTCTTGAATAATGCTTTTTTGAAAAAATGTAACTGTACGTTCTAAATTCAATTTCTTTTTGAATTTATCTTTTTATGTTAAAATTCACCTGCTTTAGCAGCAATTATATCTTCCTTGGACAAAAATTCAACTTTTTGGTTAAAAATTCAACAATTTTGATGAAAATGTATAATTTTTTGTTTAAAAACTCTGCTGTGTCATTGAAAAATTAACTATTTCGTAGAAAATTTACTTTTCGTTTAAATTAAATATTTTGGTATTGAAAAGAGAACTAACATTTTCTCTGCGTGATAATTTAACTATGGCTCTAAAAGTCTATTATTTTAAATTAAAGTTTCATCGGTTTTAAGAGAAATTTCATCTTTCTTGGATAAAAATGTAGCTGTTTGGTTGAAAATTAAACTATTTAGTTTCAAATTAATATTTTCATATTAGAAAGTGAACTGAAATCTTTTCTGGATGAAATTGAAACTGTTAAAAAATGTGTCACCTTTCTGTAAATTCATCTCTTTTATTATGCATTTCATCTTGCTTGGATAAATAAAATAAAATAAAATTCCATTTCTTTCGTAGAAAATTATTTCTTGTCTAAAAATTAATATTTTGATCATGAAAAGAAAAATGAAATTTTTTTAAACAGAAAATTCAAATATTTTTTTCAACACCTATCTGTTTGATTTAAACATTCATCTGTTTCAGTAGAATTATTTTTTTTTATGAAGAAGCAACTTTTTGGTTCAAAATTATTTTTCTCTTATTGAGTATTCAATTATCTTTTTTGAAATATTTGGTAGAATCGCTTTAAGAAATCTTTTTTTTTATGATTTATAATTTTAGTTTAAAATTTATCTATTTGGTTGAAAGTTTATCTATTTTGTTGAAAATTAATCTTTCTTAATTGAAAATTTAACTATTTGGGTAAAAGACAAAATACATTCTTAAAATTTATGTTTTTGATTAAAGGCTTATGTGTGGTTCAAATTTAACTGTTCGGTGGAAAAGACTTTTTTTTGGCTTAAAATTAATTTTTTAACTGAAAATGTATGTCACTTTTCCATTTTTTTAAGGATTGCTCTTTTTTAGTTGAAAATTCTCCTTTTTAGGGGGAAAAATGTTCTCGGCTTAAAATTTCATTTTGGTTGGTTAAAAATGCATTACTGTTGTGGAACGTTAATTTTTTGTTGAAGAGTCATATTTCTTGTGTGAAAATTAAATTTTTTTTAGAGAAACTTCGTCTTTTTGTTCGGAGGTATAACAATTATATAAACTCTTTTTTTGTTGAAATGTAGTCTTTTTGTTTTGTTAAACAAATTTTTTCGTATAAATTTCATTTTTTGATTGGAGTATAAACTATGACTTTTTAAAAATTAATTTTTTTTTAAACCTAAAGTCTTTGTTTTTCCAAAAGCCACCTCTTATAGAGGAAAATACATGTTTTGTTTAAAATAAATTAATAAATTTGAAAATTTTAAATTTGTATCTGAAATACTGTGTTGTCCAGTTTATAAACGTTTATATATTAAAATCGTTCCAAGATTGAAATGCTGGTACACTCGGACTCCGAGCGTACGAGGCTTAAAGTTATGAGCGTTCCACAGATACGAGCGTCCCAATTCCACAGGAGCCGTTTGTGCCGTTTTTATTATTTTGGACTTACTTACCACGCAACTGGAGGGATTCATGAGATTGAAAGTATAACTTACGATATCAATGTTTTAAACAACGAGACAATTGCAAATATTGAATGCAAAATGTTACACCGGAATTGCCTTGTAAAATTTGTTGCATATACCCATAGCTTTTTACATTTCATGCTCTTTAAATACATACTTCGAAATTCGCGTTCGCTTACAGATTTTAACATTTGTGAAATGCACACCTACTTGTATAAAAATACTACCAGGCTGGGATTTTGCAAATCACTCTTTAAGCATTTGTATTGTTTAAATTTGTATTGTATATCGAATTGTTTAAATATAAAGTTCGAACTACTGACACATTCGTTAGATCTGTAATAACTTTCGCAATAAAATTACATATTATTAAATGGTATTTTAAATTAATATTATTATTAAACCTTCTTGTTTTCCGACATTGCTTTTTATGTGGAAGATGTAAAAATTGTAACAATTCTTCGAAATGTTTTCCTTCTTTTACTATAGTATTCAATTATTCATATTAAGCTTATGAAGATTTGTTTTCTTACTTTTATTGATAAATTTTCATAAATTTTATATAAATATTTGAATAATATTATAAGAGAAGGACAATTCGAAGAACTGTTTTAAATTTTCGCGGGCACGTTTGCGGGTTGAGAGGGGGGAATGTTTTCTGGAGTCCAACTGAAGATGGCTCTGTTGGCGCAGCAAATATCTGGTCAAAAAAATACATGGAAGTCGTACAACCATGCCGAAATCGATGCGTCTCAGGAGTTGGAGCCGCTTTCACGGTCGTGTATTTGGAACTCAATATTCCTAAACCTCTCGTACGTTTGGAGTCTGAGTGTATTTTAATATTAATGATAAAGGAAGATGAAAGCTTGATCAAGGACAAATCAGGGAAGTTTAAAAATGAAGTTTTCGGACACCCTGCCTAATTCTATTAGAAATAAATAGAAAACCATTTCTTGAAATTAAAAATTACGTCCATTCGGAGTATTGCCCCTTATCCGTTTCTTTGATTCCTAGGATATTGGACCATCAAAAAGAATGAAAATGAGTGTATAGGATCCCCTATCATCTAAACAAACCGAATCATCATCTGTATAGTCTTCTGATGAACTCCAGCTTTTCTTGAACAATTAGCTCATGTCCATAGTGCTATTCAAATAGCGTAGAACCTGTTTTGCTGCAGAGCAGTGAATGTTATCTTAGCGTGAAGAGTATTGACTTAGATAACTGTTTATGTTGTCTCAGGTCTAGCACACACTACCAAGCACATTAGTAAACCTAGGAGTTCTCCATGCGATAATTTCTTTGATGTTTTGGCTTCAGAATTGTCACTTTATTTCAGTTTTGTAACAAGATTCGAGTAGCAACTCTTCTGGATTTAGACATTCTAATTTACTTGCTTCTAGAAAATTTCAATCCTAAGACAACAGTTTGCTTCTTCGAAATTTTTGATGTGGAAGATTTTTTATTCCAAAATGTTTTGTTAAATGAATGATCTACTTCTGAGCCCATAAGGCAATCAAAATATACATGTAAACTGCAATTGGCAATGTATGTTCTTGTCGCGAGTAGAAGAAGCATTGATATGCGGCAGATGGTGGTACCAAATTTCTTTGCAAAATATTTGAAATATTTAAACAAAATTTTATAATATTTTTGAAATTATTGAAGTCTTTCTGAAATCCTTCGTAAAGCGTTGAAATCTTTGATAAATATCAAAAATCTTCGCGTAATATTTGAAATATTTGATGATTTCTGAAATTATTCAAGTCTTTGAGAAATCATTGTGCAATCTTTGAAATTTATCTAAAATCTTGGAGCAATATTTTTAATTTTGGTGAAATAGGGGGACTCAAAAACTTTTATTTTCTATATTATTACATTAAAATAAATTAATAATTTTTTGTTTTAACAATTGAAAAATATTTAAAAATAAATTGATGTTACTTGACAGAAATGAGCTGACAGTTCAACGAATTTCTGAAAAACAGCATTTTTTACACAAATGGGATTTGTTTAAATAATTAAAAATTAATTAACCAATGTTGTTTAATATTCCACTAGACCAATAGTAATACATTTTTTTAAACTTCAAAACATATAAACAACAAATTCTTTTTATTTAAAAAATTGATAATGAATGATTTAATGTTAATAAATATTCCACTAGACCAATAGTAATAACTTTTAAGGGAAAAAAAGAATTTTCCAAACAAAAATTATTTTAAAAATTCCATTTGTTCAAACAATTAGAAATTAATAAACCAATGTTAATAGATATTACACTAGACTAATAGTGATAACTTTTAGGGGGAAAAACGAATTTTCGAAAAAGATTATTTAAACAAATTCCATTTGTTTAAATAAATGTATGTTACTTGTTAGAAGTAAACTTTTAGTTCAACGAATGTTTGAAAAAAAAACATTTTCCGCACAAATGGGATTTGTTTACATAATTGAAATTTAGTTAACCAATGTTTTTAATTATTCCACTAAACCGATAGTAATAAATTTATTTTTAAAAGCTTCAAAAACATAAAAACAACAAATTATATTTTTTTTTAAAATAGAAAATTAATGAATAAATGATAATAAATATTCCAATAGACCAATAGTTATAATTTCTAGAGGAAACAACGAATTTTCGGAAAATATTATTTAAACAAATGAAATTTGTTTAAATACTTAAAAATTAATGAACCAATTATTAATATTAGATGTTAGTTTTCTTTGTCTACTGGTCTATATCAATATTGTTAAAATATTGATAAATCTTAAAATTGTGAAAAAAATGTCTCTATCTTCGCTGGGATCTGAACCCAGGACCAGAATCAGACCGGAAATCTGAAGGTCCTGGGTTCAGATCCCAGCGGAGATAGAGACATTTTTTTCACAATCTTAAG
>JAAAKG020130982.1:0-14691 GCA_010014905.2 Druon quercuslanigerum | reverse complement strand
TTCACCGAATTTTTCTCATATCCGCCACAACGTAATTAGTTCAGTAATTCCTCAAGTACAAATTTTTTCCGTGTAGGCTAAAGAGTATACGCATAACTAACGTTGATGTATGGAAAGAAATAATTACAAAAATAGACAAATCATAAAGTACCGATTTCCATATATTAAGTTTCCTTTAAATCCGAAAAAAATTACAGGAAATATTTTAAAACAACAAAAACTTTTTGAGACAACAACACAATTCTTAATATACCTGAGTATACTGAGTATATAAAAATATATTTAGTATTGTCTGTTTTTCACAAATAATGTTCGTAAACCTAAATAAAAGTTATGCTCTAAAAAAGTGGTTAAAAAAATCCCCAATAACCATGTTAAGCGTTGAAATAAATATACCAGCGATGACCGTGGTAATTTAGCCAAAGAAGTGTAAAGCGACACGTTTACAAACCTACTTCTAATTTTTAAGTACTGCAAGCATAGACAAAAAATGTTTATAGATAACGAAACCAATTAGATCATCCAATTAAAACGGTTTTTTTGCATTTATATTTGTTTTAAAAATTATTCATGAATAAATCTTGTTTTTCCATTTCTGCGGTAATGTGAAATTTTGAAGTGCCCGATGGCTATACTTGAATTTCGACTGAAATAAAAATTACAGGTTTTATTTCTCCGTAAATGGAAACTTGGGGGGGGGGTCTTGCCTTCTGGAGTAAAAACATGTTGTATTGCATTTTTGGACCAACCTAATAGACATATGACGGGCCGAAAATAAAAGCGGAAGCGACAGAAGGGGCAAAAATGTTCCAAAAAATAAAACCAGAAAAGAAGCAAAACAAGCTGTGATAGGATTCATAAATCGATTCCCGGCTTATGAATCACATTATGGGCGATCTTTGTCGGAGAAAAAATATTTGAACATCGCAACAATGTACAGAATGTACAAGGAAAAATTTGTACAAGATGATGTACCATTGGTCTCGGAAAGGATTTTTAGACAAATTTTTAACGAAGAATTCAATTTAAGTTTCCAGAGACCCCATACTGACACGTGTAAAATGTGAGACATTGTCAAGAACTAAAAAGATAATCTTAACTTGTCTCAAGAAGAAAGACAAAATTAACAAGAGATGGAAAAACACAATGAGTTGAAATATAAAATTTGTAAGGATTTTGAGAATGATGTCATTAAATCACAGGAAACAGATACCGCGAAAGTCCTAACATACGATTTACAGAAACTTTTGGTCACGCCTGCTCTATTGACTAACGTCGCATTCTTCAAGAGACAGCTAGCAACGTACGAGGTGAGACAATTAAGTAATGAGGCTGATTCCATAAAAACCGTATATTTACAAATTATTCTACATATATGCCATTTCTTCAAATTAGTCCCCTTCGGCAGCTATACAACGATTTCAGCGCGTTTTACACGCTTCGTAACGTTTCTGGAACGCTTCGACTGGGATGTCCGCAATTACCCTCGTCACGGCCGCTTGGATGTCCGTAATCGACTCAAAATGGGTTCCTTTGACCACCGATTTTGTTCTAGGGAAGAGCAAAAAATCACAGGGTGACATATGGGTCGAATAAGGCGGCTGTTGCAACACAGCGATCCCTTTAGAGGCCAAATACTGGGACACGCTGAGAGCGGTGTGGCACGGCGCGTTGTCGTGATGAAGGATCCAGTTACGACCGATGTCTGGGCGCACCCTGTTGACTTGTTTTCGCAATCTTTCGAGGACTTGACGATAGTAGACTTGATTTACGGTTTGCCCCGATAAAACACATTCTTCGTGGACGATTCCACGGCTATCAGAAAAGGTAATGATCATCCTTTTCGCACGTTTTCGCGTGCAGAGATGGTCATTCGATGCTGCTTTTGCTCCTCAGAAAGGTTCTTTGGAACCATCTTCGCGCACAACTTTTTCATCCCAAAAAAGTCATTTAAAATTTGTCTGACTGTTTCACGGTTCATACCTAGTTGCGAGGCCAACATTCGAACTGTTAAACGCAGATCTTCGCGGATTAGGGCGCGAACACGCTGCGCATTTGCGTCAGCCCGCACCTCGACTGGTCTCTCGCTCCGCGCCTCGTCTTCCACGCGTTCACGCCCCTCTTTAAACTCTGTATGCCATCGAAATAGCTGGGCACGACTAAGAGCATTATCACAATGCACTTTCACAATTTTAGCGTACATTTTCGAAGCTGTTTCTCCCAATCTGGCGCAAAATTTTATCGCGACACGTTGCTCTAGATTTCGTTTCTCCATTTTCGTGACGAGCACCACCAACACACGTCTACTCAACACGACACAGCAGGCGAACTAAACAAGCTAGAGCGATGGTAAATATATCAATAGAGAGGGGAAGGATTCCGGGGAAGGGGAAGGGAATTTTGAGGTCGCTGGTTTACCGCAAGGCCGGCAATAAAATCAGTATCATTACTTAAATGTCACACCTCGTATAATTTTTGCATTTACGATGAAACAGCTAGAAAGGGTAAATACCAAATTAAAATTCATACCGTCATAGGAGTGATTGATTTTTATTTTATATTTCCGTCAATTTTGTATTATTCATTTTAATATTCCCAATATTTTACTCTGTTAAGTATGAGCTTTTTCTTATGTTATATTTTCCAATCGAAGAGAAAATCACATTGCTTACTTTTTCATTTTCATACGGATTTTTTTCATTAATCTGAAGAATTAGAATTCAATTTATTTTCAGTGCAAAATGCAGTTATATAAATTATTAAGTAAAATTTGTACCATGGTTCAACAGTAAAATGTTCTTTGGTAGTTCATTATTATTCATAACAATGAGCTATACAAAAAGTTTCTTTTTTATGTAATAAGAGTAAATTAATTAAGTTAGTTATGAGATTATTATGAGATTATCTAAAAAATGTTTTTTTTAATATTGTTAGTTTTTTAAGGATTGCCAGTGCGAATTCTATAGAATCTTTAAAATTCATACAATTTTGAGCAATTTCGACGATTTTTATTGTTTTCCAAATAGCAAAATTTTTAGTTTTTCAAATTTCTTATTAATTTCACAATGTTTTTGGAATTCTGAAATTTTTTAAAAATTTTGATTTTTACATAATTATTCAAAATGAATAATGTTTTAAAATTGTGAGAGTTCTTGAAAATTAAAAAAAATTATTAACTTATGCAATTGCAGCGTATATGTACATTTGATCGGAAAATGTTGCTTTACCAGGAGGGCAAGAAATCGATACCTGCTTACTGAAACATCTGAAAACAAAGTTCCGCGACGAAACGGATCACATCATGCTTTTTTTAGATTGTTGTGGAGGACAGAACAAAAACATAAAAGTCACCTTGCTATTAAAACATTTCTTGTTGTTATGCAACATTGATCTCATTGAACATCAATTTTTATGCTCAGGTCATAGCTACAATATCTGTGACCGAAATTTTTTTTACATCGAGAAGGAAAGAAGAAAGCCCGACGCTGTATGGGATCATGACTACTGAATCGAAATCGTCGTTACGAAGATGGGAACAGATGAATTTTTTTCTTCGCAGGCGTAAGAGCAAATAATAATAAATGGAAAAAAGATACAGAAAATCGTAAAATCAATTAGTTCACAACAAGAGTACTGAAATATGACAAAGAGCAGCATTTCAGCGGGTATATGATTAACAACGACAACATACTGCATCCTCTTAACATTGCCAAAAAGCATTGGTGCTGTCACACAATTTGGGGATGTCGAGCTTTCCTTGATTTATCCATACGGGATCACAATTGCGAAAAAAAATATGATGATCTTATTGAACTGTGCAAATTTATACCTTAGACATAGAGAAATTTTTATAAAAACTTAAGAATGAATGATTCAGAAAAAGATTTTGATTTGGCCAGCGGAGAAAAAGCGACGAAGACTTATTTTTGCCACTACTTTCGAGAATAGTTTTATTGTACTTCTTTTTGCTTTCCGTTTATTATAATTGTTGTAATTACATAATTGATCTTTGTATACAAATTGTAAGTAAGAGAATAAAAGGAAACAAGAAAATTTTTGCAAATTCAGAACAGTTTTATTTTTTGAACACCAGTAATAAACCCTAGAGAACTTTTCATAATTTTTGCTGAAGAATAACAAATAGTATATGCGAAATTATTTCTCAAGTGAATACCTATCCTGAAAAATGACTTTCTTTGATCTGACTTAAACATTTGCACCTCGTGGTTTAACTTAATAGTACCATTAAAATACTATTATGACAGTTTTAACCATGTAAAATGCAGAGAGTTGTCTTTATGGAATTTCTCGAAAACAAACAAAAAATACATTTTCTGCTCTAACATTTCAAAAGAAAATATCTTTATCATTATTGTAAGACTAAACAAACACAAAAATGGCATGAAATACAAGAAAATAAAAAATATTTTTGATTTTGAAAAAAGGTTTTAATTTTTCTATTTTTGAAACAATGGTTTTAATTGTTCGATAGATCATAAAAAAATCTATCAAAAAAAAACATCAAGAAAAAGATTTTATTTGATTAAAAAGAAAACAGTTTAGTACATACGAAATAGGATGTACCAGCACAACATCCGAAAATTCTCACTCTCCCAACTTGGTCAATTTTTATCCACTCGACAAAATTTGTTTCCTGTGAAGTACTACCTAGTATGACTGCCTGCAGCACATGCTTAAATTCAATCAGAGAAAGTTATTTGTCAGGGTGGGGAAATTTGAGAAATATCGAGCCATATCCATATAATGATACATAATACATAATTATAAATACTATATAAGGCGGGGGAAAAATTGGATTGTATCTAAACTTCAAAAAAGCGGAAACTTAAAATAAATTTCAATTCATTTTTCAGTTCTTCGAGTTTGTAATGTAAAACCATTTTAATCTATCTTAATTTGTTTTTTATTTAAATAAGTTACTACGATGTGAGAAATTGCATTGACATTGATGAAAAAAATTCATTTGTTGAGGACAGAATACTATTTTTGATTTTGTATCGTTTTAATTTAAAGTTCATTTTCGCTTTGTGGCACATTCGTCTTTTTTGTAGAAAATTTATCTTTTTAGCATAAAATTCAACTATACCAATTGAATATTCATCATTTTAATTAAAAATTCATAATTAAGGTTTAAAATTAATTTCTTTAACTGAAAATTTAATAGTTCCATTTTTAGTTAAAAATGGATCATTTCTAGTTCAAAGTTAAACAATTTATATGTACAATAGTCTTTTTTAATTGAGAATCCGACCATTTCGTTGAAATTTTACGTATTTTGTTTTTAAAAAATGGATTTTTTTGTAGATATTTTGCTTTGAAAGTTAATCTTCTTATATTCCAGTTTAACATTTGTTCTTTTAGTTTAAAATTGATCCTTGAGGTTGAAAATAAAATTATTTGTTGTGACAGTTGCATACTCTTTAATTTTAATTAAAAAGTTAATCTTTTGGGTTGAAGTTTCATTGTTCGTCTAAGCATTTTTCTAATTAAAAATTCAACTATGCTAATTAAATGTTTACAGTTTTATTTCAAACATTTATTTTTGTTAAGTTGTTTTGTTGAAACTTAGTTTTTTTGTTAAAAGTAATATTTATAACTAAAAATTTAACTTATTCTAATTGAAAATTACAAATCAAAAATCATCGAGACATTTTTATAATTTTTGCTGAAAAACTACAAGCAGTATATAATGATATATAATATAAATATAATTAAAAATAACATATAATGTGGAAAAAATTGGATTGTATCTAAACTCTCAAAAAAGCGGAAAATTGAAATAAATTTTAATCCATTTTCAAACGTGTTTGCGTTGATGATGGTAAACCATTGTAATGTATCTTCATTTTTTGATATAGATGAATTACTACGATATCAGAAATTTCAATGAGATTGAACTGAAAAAATTCACTTGTTGAGGAGAAAATAATATTTTTGATTTTAAGAGTACACAAAATATCATAGTTTACAAGCAATATGCTGCCGTAGGTCTTAGGAAGTAACTTTTGAGTCAATTGGTAAGCATTGGTTTTTTGTGCGACGTAAAATGGATTTCCACAACACTACGAGGAAAAACGGGTTGAGTTAAAGCTGCGAGGAGAAACGGTTTAGACGTCTAACCCGTTTCTCCCCATAGAGTATATCAATCCGCTTTACCTCTGGCGCTCATGCAAACCGTTCTTACGCTTAAACTTTTCAAATTGGCTTTGGCTTCTCGACTAATTCTACACCGCCTTTATTCTAAGTATCTCATATACAAAAAGTTTTATTTTATTTTATACTGATTGTGCATCCACGTCCTAATAATATCTGGATTTCGAAGCCCGAAAATTTCTGGATTTTTCTCAATTAACTTCCTCCCTTCACTCTTTGAAGGTAAAGTTCTATTCCGTGAATGCTGTTGAAAGGTATTCGTCACCAGACTTTTTTCTTCTGAAGTCCATTTGGTCTACTTTACTCTTCCATGATCAGAGGCTGTACACTGAATAAATAATTGAATAAATTAAGCAATATAAGCAATATAAAATTAATATAAATCGTTTATCGAAATAATAGAAACTAAAGGAAATGGTACTTCATAAAAATAAAAATTAGGGCATACCAGAATTCGAGACGCGCCAGATTTATTGTAGTTGAGAAAATCTCGCTGGTAAAAAATCTCACTTAAGGGAGATTGTTTTCCCGCGCCAGGTGGCAGGTACTCATCGTTCTCGCGATCACTGCTCGAAGTTGATGGTATTCCAAAATCTAAGTAAAAGAAATAGAAATATGCAATATGAGTTCAAGATATAAAAGAAATATAATAAAATCAACTCACTGTTTTGTTCTCTTGTTTCGGTCTTTGTCTCATTCTTGGGGATGCCTTGCTTTACATTTTCGTCGACAGTCGCCCCATTCTTTAACGAAGAATCTCTAATTTATAAACCGTTGGTGTTTCTTCGAGCATACTCTAAAAAACGAGAAGTATGACCCAAATCTTTATGGGCTATCGGCACCTGATAATGTTGACCATGTATCAGGCCTTCGTGACCCATGAATTTAGCCAAATCTGCGATTTCACTGTTAGTTAAGCCCCATTGGGAGCATAGCGCCGGCAACTGTTTCCTCAAATGAGTGGCTCGTAGATCCGTTGATGCTGTTGTTCCACATTCAGTGAGGCATTTCAACGAAAGTATTTGCGTACCTGTGCTCATTTTTTAATCTATTTGGCAATCCAAAAAAGTAGGGGTTGTTTCACCTAACATTTGCCTGTTCCCTGTATTCTATGATAAGATCAATACACATTCACAGCAGAATCTGTAATGGTCTTTTTATTTTTGTAGTTACTAAGCGTAGTCCGCTCCAGTTCTCCAGGTCTTCGAGGATTGAACTCCTGCACGCTGAGAAGAGTATACTGAACACGCTCCTGCCAGCTTTTCTCGTTAAACCTACTTTAAGGGAATCAAAGGCTTCATGCATTTTAATTGTCAAATAATTGTCTAGGATTTTTATGTCCTCCGCTGTTGGCATAGGCTGCGTCATGTTTCTTTTGGCTTCAGCTTAAGAATACAGAGCCGTTCTTCTGACTGTGATTCCATAATCCTGGGAGCTTGCCAACTTTATTGAATAGCGTTACCAAGGATAGGGCGATGGATGATACTCTGTAGAGTTTCCCCTCATGGTCCAAGCCAGAAATGCTATTAACAGCTTCTATGCAGGTGTTGTAGTGCTTTGGCAGGTATATGCTGCGAATACCTTGATTTTAGCACCCCCAAGCCTAGCTGCATCCAAGACTTTTATCTCGATGTATACGCGACCCAATTGTCTCATCGTCTGTCTTATCTCATCGTCGTGATTATGAGATTGTTTATATTTCTGGCAGAGTCTATTTCCATACAAAATAATTAGCTGGTCATACCTAATGCTGCGCGTTATTGTGTCTTCTCTCATACGGGGAGCAATGCGGGATCTTAACGCCTCACATGTGAGATCGCTAACTCGTCCAATAACTTTTCGGCCCAAAGTCATTATTATCCTCTGTCCTATATTGTTTTCTTTAGAACATTTTTTGTGGTGCCTGCTTATATACGTCTTGGCGTATAAGTCTTTGAACTTACTACATGTTACATAGTGTGATGCTTCTTTGGGCTTTTCTTTTGGGAGACAACGCGCAACAAGCAATTCGCCCTTATTAACTTGATTGTTAACATTGAATTCGAAATTGCTTTTTTCAAATATTATTAATAAGAGGAAGACCCAAGAATTTCTTAACATCTTCTAAATTTGAATGTTTCCTTATTAAATGGCGACGCATGTCAACTTTTATGACAAATCAGTATTTGCATAAATGCATCTTTTTCTTAGAGCCATGTTTTTCTGGAACAACAAACATTTCTGCATCGTCACGAGAGGTTCTTACTTCAACATTTGCAGACATTGAGACATCAAGACCCGAAGAAAGATTTTCCGTCATTTCTTCTTCTTCTTCTTCTGCATCATTGTCGTCATCTGTTTTCTGCTCGTAAGTTGGATCTTGGTCCTCTTCGGAATTGTCCAGAAAATCCATGTCTAATTAATCGGTCGCTTCGAACGTAGTTGCTATGCTCAGCTCAACATCATCAACTGCAAAACAGAAAGTATTATATTTAATTTAATGAATCTCCCAAAAGAAATAAAAAATGTTTTTCATTTAAGATTTGTCATTACTTACCTGGATGTTTCCACCATTCACTAAACTTCGCAGGTGACGATATTGTGGCCGACCTAAATTGAAATTTAAAGATATAATAAAATAAGTTATGCTATTTGAAGGAAACGAGGCGTGTCAATTCTTCACCAGAGCGAATTTCGGGAATATCATCGTTCCGTGCGACATCCAGAACTTGCCCCTTCTAATTTCCCCTAATTTAATCGTTCCTTATGACATTTAAATACAGATCATTTCAATGAAAGGAATCCCCGACAGCCAAATTCTCTCCGTGAATCAAATACTTCTCTACATCGTTATTCGTAGTTATATGTAATTAATGTTACCTTCATCTGCGTCTTGCTGTGCTGTGTCTTCACTATGTTGTTTAAAATTAGATTCTTCAAAATTAGTTCGATGAAATCTATCAAGGCGATTATCTTCTGTAACTGAAACAAAACGAATGAGCCTTATGATTTTGTTTATACGTTTCAAAAAATAGCTCCAATGAAAGCTTAAACCTAAAAGGTTTTAAGAGTTAAAAAAATAATTCATTCATTCGAAGCATAATTTGCATCCAATAACCTTTAATTTTTAGACCCACGATCACATTTTATTGAGCACAGAAAATGCCCGAAAAAATGAAAATAATAGTTTTCTATAAACTTCATGCTGAAGACTGTATTTTTTAAAAGTTTTGCAACATGAATTATTTTTAATCGATAGGTGACGAATTTCTAAGTATTTCTCAAATAATTAAATTCATTAAACAATTTTTCTCTTCCTGTAAATCGTGAAATGTTATTATCATTCCCCGTGTAGAAATCGCCAAGTTCCTTTCCAGTTCCTGACTTGGGCCAGGCTGGGGGTCCCTAGCCTGGGCCTAGCTTAAATTTTGCAATGGCTACAGCTTGGGCCCGGCTAGTGCAAAAATTCCTCAAATGGACGACAGATTGCGTAGCACTCTGAAAGTCCAAAACATCAGTCATTCGCAATATCGCGGAGAAATTGTAAGTAAGAACATCTATTAATTATCAATAATATTTTCACATTAAGATTGCACGTGAATTCTAACCTCAAATTAAGAAAGATTTTCGTCTAATTATAAAGTGTAAACACGTTAATTATTTATATAATGAGGATTAAAACTTAAAATTTTGTAATAAATATGACGGACGCACAATAAGAAATTATTTTGTATAGATTTCGATGATGCAAATGATGAAGAAGAATCAGAGCCCTGTGAGGTAGTAAATGAAATACCACAATTTGAAATTTCGATTCACATTAGAGAAAATGTGTTAAATTCTAAACCTTTGTAAGTTTTAATCCTTTGTTTAACTAAAAAAATTAGGAATAGCAAGAAATCGATCATAAACTAGGACTAGGCGATCAAGCCTGTCCCTGGACACATTTATTGTTTCATTCGAGTTCGACCCTGGCTAGATCACCAGGCCAGGGCCTAGTTTTGTTATCCCTGAGCCTTGCTTGGGTCATGCCAACATTTCGGCACGGGTCGGAGAAATCATACAAAGTTCATGAATGCTCATTTTTTTAAACAATTTTTTCTCCATAAAATCGTAAAAATTAATTTTTTTTGGAAATAATAATACAATTAAATAGTTGGGAGAACAATATATTTTAATGGATACCTGGTAATCATTTTACAATTTTCTTTCCCTGTAAAGTGATAAATGTTATCATTTTTTGAAATTAATGCCACAACCGACGGGTGTAGTGAGTAATATTCTTATCTAAGATATTTTGCAGTTAAATAAATAACTAATAATTATTTAATTGCGCCTGTTCATAGTTGTTTAAATAATTACCAAATATATTAGACAAGAACTAGAAGACGTGTTACTTATCAACTTCGTATACTTTATTTCGAAAGATAATAACTTTTCACGATTTACAGGAGGAGAAAAATTGTTTCAAGTAATAATAACACATGCCCACAAAAAAAAAGTTTTCTAAACGAGACAACTGCCTAGGCTACCCTTATGGATCTTGAGCCGCTGAATCCGAATTAGGACTCATCATTTTTCATACACGTCTCAATTTTCCCCTAGATGCAGAAAATATGGAAAAACCTAGGGTTATCCTGGACGTTATTTTGATAATACCAGTATACAGAAGAATAAACGTACAGGTGTCATATTCTTATGTTTTGAAACTCGTAAAGACTAAATTCACATAGCAAAATTCCCCAGTGTGCTTCCGTTTCCCTTAGCTAGGTAAAATCTAGTGAAAGTAAAAGGCTTGGTCATGTTATACAGACTTACCTATATGGCAAAAAATTACAAAAATGCTATATCCTTTTCAGTTTTGCGCTCTCAATCTAAATGTAACCACTAAATTTTTCGGGCTTAAGGCCAATTCAGACTAGCCGTTCTCGATTGCGATTCACCGGTCCGGTTGGACTCTCGGTCAATCAGCGCGTACTCGGACCGGTCCTGATTGGCCGAGAGTCCAACCGGACCGGCGAACCGCAACCGAGAACGGCTAGTCGAATTGGCCTTTATAACATTTTCTCTGTGGATGCAAAAAGTAGTGAAAAGCCTACGGATTTTCTGGACACAGACAATAAAACAAATTTGTCTGCGCGAAACAAGTGACTAAGCTATCCTAATGCATTTTGAGCCGATGAATTCAAATCTGGCCTCAGAATTTTCATATTACTAGTATGCGTAAAAATAGACACATAGACGTTATATTCTTAAGGGCATGTGATACTCAGAAAATTATCGATTTTACCAGTTTTAGGTTTCCCGGATTTTTCTCTAGATAATAAATATGTTTTCTTAAAAATTTGGGAAATAATAGCGAAGATACTAACGGACGTCCCGTTAGCGCCTAATGATTATAGTTTGTTTGTGCGAAAGTTCCTCACCAGAGCGGCGCTGCACGCGGCACGCTTGAAAAATGCATTATACCATTAGATAAATATTTAAAAGTTTTAAATAATTACTTTTTTGTACAACATGACGTGAAGAAATGTTTTTAAAATGATTCTAGGACAGAAAATACACATTTTTCATTAATTAATTAATATAAAATAGAAAAAGAACACATGAAATTACGTGAAATGTATACAGTGGATATTCAGTAAGAATTTCTTGATATACTGAACAAAATATTTTTCATGTTACCCCCCATAAAACTAAAAATATCTAAAAGGAAAGAAAAAAGCTTACGCTTCTAAGTAGAAATATTTTCAGTTTTATTTTTTCCAGCTTCATGCGAGTGAAATAACCAAATTTTGTTCTATGTTCAGCATAAAATGATATTACTTGAATAATATACTTTATTCAAAATTTTAAAGCATGAACAATATATTAAATTTAATAAATATTAGAATATAAATTTAAAATATTGAATACCAGATCCATTTATTAATTTGAAGTATAATTAGGTATCGCAATTTTAGGAAAGCTTAAAATTTAAAAGAATTTGACTATATTAAGTAAATGAAATATAGTAATTTCGTTGAGTAATGCAGAATTTTTATTTTGATGCAGAATTGGAATGATTTCATATAACACTTCACCTTTATTTGTGTTAAAATTAAATATTTTATGAATTATAAAAAAACACAAGATTTCATTTTTTAAACTATTTATTTCTAACAAAAACCAACGAGTAGGATATTAGGAAATTTTTTAAGAAAAAAGATAAGTTATCGTAAGCTAATGAATATACAAATGTAAAAAACAAGCTTTTTTGATGGAACTGAAAAAGTATAACATATAAAATAACTATGATGAAATACGTAAGTCGGATCTAAAGCAATTGTGTACTCTAAGCTTACTAGCACTTCGGCACAATATACGACTGTCTATTGAATTTGCATTTGGCCTTTGACAATATGGTTAATATTGAGGAAATTAATTTCACAAAATTACGTAATCGCACCATTATCACTAATTCACAAATAAATAAATTATTTATTACATTTTTAGAAAATCAGCCGTTCAGCACAGTTCTTTTGTAGAGCGTGACAAGTGCAGCGAGCTCTGGTGAGAAAACTTAGCACATAGAAAGTATAATCGCTAAGTGAGCCACGTTTCGCCGTTGTAAATGAGGATATGTGTGTGTGTATTTTGAGGTTATGAGTGTTAAAATTCTCTCTAATAGGACCTGCATTATTGGAATGACAGAGAGCTGAAAAACGACCCTAACCTCAAAATAATGCACATGCTGTCATGCATAACATTTTTATTTACCACAATACATTTTTTTTAGTTATTATCCCTCAAAAAAGAGCCGAAGGACGTCCGTTAAGATATTTACTAGCAACTCCGAACTCAGTTTTTAAAAAATTTCATTTTTGTGGGAAAAAAAGCCGGGGGAACTGTACCCGATTGACCCCACGACGAAGTATCACATGCGGTAGGTTTTGCTGGGCACATAAATGTCTGCAGCGACATCTATAAGAAAATCCGAAATACAGTCTGGTGTCCTCTGGCAAATATAAATACAACCTCAAACCCGAAAATTGGTAGCATTCTGTTGGTAAATTTTTTGACAGCCAGTTCCCGTTTCTCGACTTACCTGCACAGCATTCGTCTACATAATCTAAATGAGAAATAATGTATTCGCATCAAATAAAACAAAAAAATAAAATTCGTAACATTGTAATATAAATAATTATTAAATAATTTTCATATTCATAAAAGCTACTTTTATGACATAGGTAGAATATTGAATGTAAAAAAAAATACATAACCAGGGTGTCTAGCGTTTCTGCGAAAAAGAAATTACACCAGTTTTCCAAGTTTTCCAGGACAAAAAAATTGTTTTCCAGGTACCTTTCTAAACATGTTTCATACGCAAATTTTCCATGCATCCACAAAATATGATTTTATCGCCAAAAGACGTTTTTTTTTGTAATTTTTGGTAATTTGGTAATTTGTGAAAAAACACGGGTTTTGGTCTCTTTTTGATTGGAATTAGTTAAAATTTGACTGATTTATCACCATTTTAGCTGATTTAAGTTAAATTTTCAATAAAATAATTAAATTTACCACGAAATATTCGAATTTTGAAAAATGAATGGATTTTCAACTCAAATGATTTATCGACAAGCAAGAAATTAAATTAATAAGAAAGTAGGTCAACTTTCAACTAAAAGACACAAATTTTCAATCTGGAAGACGAGTTTTCTACTAAGTTGAATTTTCTACCTTTTCTACCAAAAAGTGAAAGTTTCAACAAATCATTTAATTTCCAACCAAACAGAAGAATTTTCAATACAAGTAATGAATTTTCAGGAACAAATTTAACAGAGTACTTCAACCCAGAAATTAAATTTTCAAGCAAATAGACGGATTTTCAACATATAAAGATTTTTCAGTCGATAAGCAAAAAAAAAAAAAAAATGAATCGAAGTTTCAACTTAAAAGACGAATTGTTTTGTCAAACAGTTGCATTTCCAACCCGAAACTATTAATTTACCACCAAAAGAGTTAATCTTTAACCAAACAGTTGCAGTTTTACCCAGCATAAGAAGAAATTTCGATCAGAAAAATTAGTTTTCTAGCAATAAAAAAAAGGACAATTGATATTTTCAGGTTAAAAATTGTACTGAAACAAAAAATTCAAAAAAAAACGAATTTTCAACAAAATAGTTGAATTTTCAAATAAAGACTTGAAACTTAAAGAAAAAAAATTAATTTTTAAGGAAGTGGTTTAACTTTTAGCCAGGTAGTTGAATTTTCATTGCAAAAAAAAATAATTTTTAGCCAAAAATGAAATAGTTGAATATTCAAACTAAAAAATTAATTTTTAACTAATACTGTAATAGTGAATATTCCAAACACAAAGGATGATTTTATAATTAACTTTACTCTGACGAATTTCTCATTTTCCCTGGCCTCTATACGGAAAAAATCCGGGTGCGGGGGGGGGGGGGGAAGGCACATCTCTCGGCCCGAAAAAGGAAAAGCGGAAGTTCAATCTTCTTGGGACCAGCTTGATTCGGATAGCGAACGCCCGACCTAATA
>JAAAKG020130971.1:0-14691 GCA_010014905.2 Druon quercuslanigerum | reverse complement strand
TTGTTAATAAATCAAATCTTAAGAAATAAAAGTTCAAATTTGAAAAAAGATATTAGGGAACAATTATTTGAATGTCTCATTGAAAATTATAGTTAAATGATTCTCACATTGAGAAATAATGAATTAATTATTAGCGTAATAATTTGTTCAAAATATTAAATTATACAAGGATTGAAATTTAGTTTCTTAAAATTAGGTGGCATAAATTGATTCTGATTTCGAAAGGATGTGCAAATGTATTTAATTTTTTTTGAAATAGTTTAAAATACTATAAATAACTCAAATTTTCTGAAAAATGTAATATAAAAATGATTTAGTTGAATCACTGAAATTAATTTTATTTTTGAATGTTTTTTTTATGATTTTATAATGATAAAAACAAACAAGACGAAAGAATTCAAATTATATATTAAAGAGAATATTTTTTTTTTATTAACAAAAAAGAGAAAAGGTTTGATTATTGGACGTTAATTAGGATTTTAAATTTGATTTTAAACTAATTTAAATGTCTCCCATTTTCATTTGAAGCTGATATGATTAAATATTTGATATAATTTTTATAATAAAAGTTTATTTATTCTTAACGCATTCAAGAATTGTTCCAGATTTTCAATAAAAATATATGTTTAATGATTTTTATTACTATAGCTGAGTATCGGATGGGAGTATCATTTTAAAAATTATAGATGTTGTTTTAATTTTTTAGGGATGTTTCTTGATACTCTGATTCCCATAGCTAACCATGAAATGAGTATTAAAATTTAATTTTTTAAATTATTTTTACATATGTTTTAATTGCTTAGCGTTTTATTTCGACACGCCGTGGATTAAAAAAATATCCACGAAATTCAATAAATGCAAGGAATCCAAAAACTCCTGGAATTCCATAATTTCCATATTCTGCTAATTCCTTGAATTCCTTGAATTCTACCAATTTCGGACGATATTTGGATTCCCTGAATTCCTTGTAATTTGGGACATTTCTTGAATTCCGCGAATTTCATTAATTCCGTCAACTCCGAGCATCACAAGGATAACGTGGATTTAATAAATTCCATGAATTCCGTGAAATGTATAAATTCAATGAGTTCCGTTAATTTCGTAATTCCAGTGGATCCCTTGATAGCTGTTAATTCCTTAAATTTTATGATTTCCGTGAATTTAAGGAATTCCATAAGTTCCTTGAATTTGATGAATTCCGCGAATTTCTTATATTTAGTGAATTCCACAATTTTCGTCTTATAAATGCTCGAATATATGTATTGAAATGCTGGACGGTTACTTCACAATTTAAAACATGTTTTGCAAAAGTGTTGTAGAATTCCAAACATTTTTTATAATGTCTGTAAAAGATATTCGTAAAAGGCAATTGATATTTTTTAGAAAAAATATCTTGAGAGTAGCAATATTGGTACAGACTCATAAAAACTCAGCAACATCTTCTTACTTTATCTACGAATTATGTTTATCATCTAGACTTATATGATTGTCCTTCAACTCCTTTTTTAATTGCAGCTACTTAATGATTCGAAAAATAACTTTATTCTCAGTTTGTAAAGTTTTATACTTTAGGAATGTGTCTAATCGTCTTCTCCATTGTGCTTCCAGGTTACTATGCTGATGTTCAGACAGGCTGTCAGATGTTCCACGTCTGCGACGACATACTAGTCTCCTCCTTCCTCTGTCCAGTTGGATCACTCTTCAGCCAAAAATTCCTAACCTGTGACTGGTGGAATAAAGTAGACTGCTCAACAGCCAAAAATTTCTACGCCATCAACAGAAATCTCTACCATCAAGATGATGGTGATGAAATGATTCGCAAAGCCTACGTCATGGTCCATCTCCATCCCGACAGAGGATTGACAACTGAACCTGAAGAACGTCAAAGAGAAGGAAAAATCGTACACTTCTCAAAAGTTGATACACCAGAAAATGATCTACCTAACACCTACGATGACTTATCCAGCGATCCTGATTACCAAGAATTCCCTCCCAATTTTAACGATTACTCAAATCAGTTTAAGCCTGAAATGAATGCCAGAGAGGAAGAAAATTTTCCCGATCATGTTCCATTTTCTCAGGAGTTTCGAACTCATGTGCCAAAGATGTATTCAGATTCGCCTATAGTAAGAATCCATCAGATCACTGGTGATGATCGCCATGGCTATGAAAATCGACAAAAGTCCAACAGCAAAGAGCAGAGCTCGCATCGATTTCGAGCAAACGATTTCCAACATGAGTTTCAGCCTTCTTATGCACCAACTGTTCCAACTGTGACTACTACACCTAGAAGGTTTTATTCTCCAACTGTACCAAGCTTCAGGCCTTCTACCTTATCTTATAACAAATTTGATCAACGCTTTGACAGTTCCATTAATCTTTATGCTCAAGGAAAAAACTCTCAAGCTACAACTACCCCTGCAACAATATTCCGAGATGATTCTAGCAGACAAAGAAACTCTACTCGTGGTTCTCATAGGTACGGTGAGAAAAAACCGGAAGTAATGAAAGTAACAGTTAACTACAATGGGAGAGAAGATAACTACAATGATAGAGAAACTTATGATC
This sequence comes from Druon quercuslanigerum, assembly GCA_010014905.2. Lineage (NCBI taxonomy): Eukaryota > Metazoa > Arthropoda > Insecta > Hymenoptera > Cynipidae > Druon > Druon quercuslanigerum. Next base: position 12,123 of record JAAAKG020130971.1, on the reverse strand, counting down.
AAGATCAAATTTATGATGAGGAGAAGGATAGATTTGAAATAATGGAGGGTAGAGAGAGCATTGGATTGGCTCAATCACCATGTGAAAGGTTAGGAGAGACTACAATAAAGACTCCACTAGAAAAAACAACTCGATCTAGAGAAATAAAAAATTTGAATTCCACAATTCAAAATAATCAGGGTTTACAAGCTGTAAATTCAGAGTACAGAAAGGAAGCTTCTAATTTTAAAGAAGTTGTTAGAAGTTCGGTGTTTGATTCCAAAGCGTCTGAAAACACTGGTCAAGATGCTAAAGATTATTCAACATATGCAGAAGCAACGAGTTTTAAACCAGAGTATTCGAATCAGGGATCGAAAGATGAGTATGGATTAAAAACAGAAGAAATTCCAGTTTCTGATAATCATTACGATTTAAATTTAGATGTTTCAGCAACTACATCGAGTTATTCATATCAAAATCAAGATACGATTGTTGAGCACCAAGTTAATCAAGAAATGATTGAAAAGAAGATGAATGATGAATTCGGAAGTACTGAAAGTCCACAGAAGAATAGAGATCATTTCCTCATAAACCATGAGGATTTGAAGGGACACGACGATCTATTAATATCATCAACAACTTCTCATCCTACTTCAGAATCTATAGAAAATGAAGGGAAATCTATTTTCAGATTGTCTGCAGTCTTGCAACCCCCCTTCGCAAACTTTGAACCATTTCACATAAATGTCAAAGAAGTCACTGCACAAGTTTCAACATCAGAAAGCCAAACCACTCAAACACCAATACCCTACCGGCGTTATTCGGATATTAAAGACAGTAAAATCCAACCCAACTCGACTGGAAAATCTAACAATCAAAACTCTTTAAATCACCTAAGACGCTCAAGATTAGAAAGCTCAGAAGTGAATGTCCCAGAAGCTGACATCGTTCCTCCTTTTGAAAATCAGAGCGAAGAAGATCATCCGGTTCAGATGATCGAAAACAGCAACTACCAAATCAATAACATATCAGCTCCATCAATTCATCAAGAGCCTCCTAAATTTAATAATACCAACGACGAGGCCGAAATTCTGTCACGATACAATCCTAATCTGGATTTCACAATCAGGACAGCTATCTGGAATCAGCCTAGCATAATGGAGAATAAAGATTCTCTTAACTCTAGTACACCAGCAGTGCAGAATCCACTTTTAAACCACAGAACAATCTCTTTAGAGCTAGAACCTCCAAGTCAGAATCCACCAGAAGAATTTGAAGATGAAGTCATATTTCCTGCATTCCAAAGCATCATTCCAGAGTCTGAACTTACCCCTCCATTAATTACTCAAAATCTAGGATCTAGTTCCGAAAATGCAGAAATTGCCACAAAGTCTGAAGAAAAATTAAATCTTTTTCAAAATAACAGTACCCTGAAGCCAGATTTTCCTTCAAGTATCGCTGAAATAGAGGACACTATTGAAGAAAGTAATACTCCTTATCAAGTGACTTTGGCTTTAAATGGTAATCAAACTCCAGAGACGGTAGGAATGGACCTAATTGGTAAATTAGTTAATCAGCATGAAAAAGGAAACTTTCAAGAGTTCACGAATTTCGGAGATTTCGAGATAGCGAAGTCTGAAGAGTCTAGCCTGCCACTAACTCATGAAGATGCATCAATTGTTAAAGCTAAAACTGATTTCTCTGCGAATCCTTTTCTTAAAACACATTTTGGACCGTCTACAGAATCCGTTAATTATGAATTGAATTCAGAAACACATAACAGGACACAGAAGAATGCAGAAATCCGAAATATGGACTTAGATGTTCAACGAATGAGTCTCCTTCAGCTGATGTCTGAGTTAGCAAAAGCTAACAGACTTCCAAGACCATTTTCTCAACAAAAAAGTGAAACTTCTGCCTCTTCAAAACCAAAATCATCAAATGAACCTTCACCAACAACAACAGGGACATCTACAAGATTCTTCGAAAATCCATTTTTAAGTTCTGCATCAGGTTCTTCCTCACCTTCTTCCACAAGTTCACCATCAACTATTCCATCGAATCAAGAGCAAAAAAATAACATCACTTTCTTATCAAATTCGGTTTCTTCTGTCGAGAATCCTTTTCTTCGGAAGGAAGTAATCTTAGAGCAGTTGGAGAAAAATTTTGGTCAACCACTCTATGTAAGTTTGAATGAGCCCTTATTTGAGCATCCAAAGCAAGATAGTGAGGAGTTATTCCAACTGCCTAGTGAAGAAAGAATCACAGATTTTAAAACAGGGAAATCACTTCTGCAAAAAAAATCGAAACAGCCTGTAGGAATACCTGCTGAAGCTTCCACGACCTTGAAACCAAATTTTGAAAAAGAAACGGAAAAGACTGTCGTAGAAATGGAATTTGTACCATCATTAGGATTCTCATTTGATACTCATGAAGGTCGAGAAGAATATGCCAAGGCTGTTATTGAAGGCCTGGTAACTGAAGAAGCGGTTGTTAAATCCGAAGATGAATTTCCAACAAGTACACAAAATTTTGAAAACGACGAAACTACCAAAAATTTGAAATCATATAAAAATGATGAGTGTGTTGAATGTGATGATGAGATATAGGTTTTGTATGCAGATTTTAATGATAATAAATTTTTTTTAGAAATAAGAATGCCAACCTGTTTTTATTTATTAGCTTCATCAATAGTGAGATAGGTATGTGTGAATTGGTTTCATTTGACAAAATAAAATTTGAATACGAAATAAAAAATTTATTAAATGATTGACATCAAATCAAAATTTCTACAACAAATTAATTCTTAACGAAACCTACAAATTGTTTAAAATTTTTGGAAATATTTTCAAAAATCTAACAATTTTTTAAATTCTTCTAAGTATCTTTTAAAACGATTCGCAATTTTCCTAAAATTAAAAAAATCTTTCAAAATAAAACAAAAATAGCCTAAAAATCTTAGAGATTTATTTTCTTGAATTTTTTTATAAATCTTTTTATTTTTTTCTTTAAAAATTAGTTTTTCAAAATTAAAAATCATTGAAATTTTTTTTTAGTTATCTTAAGAATATTTGTTTATTCTCTTAAAGGATTACAATATTCTTAAAAAGCTTCCAAATTTTTATTTGTAATGTTAATATTTAAATCATTTTCAAATGTTTTTAAATTTTCTTAAACTTCAAAACTTCTTTTGGAAATAATTGAAAGTTCTCCCTTCATTTTTCTTAGATCCTGAAAAAAGTTGTTGTAAAATCTTCTAAATTCTTCTTTGAAGTATTTTTAATCTTCAAACCTTAAAATTAAAAAAAATTGAAACCTACATCATTAAAAATTTCTCAGAAATGTTATTGGCAATACGATTAATTTTTGGTTCCCAGTACCGAGAATTTTTTTCACCGGTGCCAAAATTTATTCAAAAAAAAATTTGCAATTAAAATTTTCCTTATTAATAATTTTCATGAGCATTTACAAATAAATTTAACATGAAATAAAATTACTTATTTGCAAATTTTGATATATTATTGTTTATAAAATTAAAATAATTGAGGGTTATATTTGGATTTTTATTTCCTAATATGGAAAATATAAACAATTCGAAAATCCATTATTGCACGAATTTTTAAATATTAAGTTTAAAAGCATTTTGAAAAAAATAATTAGTAATAATTTCGAATTTAAAGCATGTGAAATTTTAAAAACATGCACAGAACCCCTATAAATAAAAATAAAAAGTTATTAATCAAACAATATTAGATTTTTTTAAATTCTGAAAAAAGAATATTTTATATGAAATAAAAAAGAATTGAACTTTAAAGAAAAGATTCAAATTTTTTAACAACTTTAGGTTATGTTAGCTTTTTACACACAAATTTGATATGTTAAAAGAAAAATCATAAATAAAATAAAACTCATTATAATTTGAACAAGATTTACAACCCTTTCGCCATTTTTAAACATGGTAGTGGTTTTCGTAAAAAATGGTATTTTTAATTTAAAAATTAGATTTTAAAGAAAAATTGTCAATTTAAACAATTTCAGGTTATGTTACCGTTTTAGACCAAATTTTGATGTTTTAAAACAAAAATCTTTATAATTTGATCAAAATTTCTAATCCTTTTGCCATTTTGGAACATGGTATTGTTTTTCGTCAAAAAATGGTGTTTTAAACTCAAAAATTAGATTTTGAAGAAGATTTTTCACTATGAACAATTTAAGGTTATGTCAGCGTTTTACACCAAAAATTTATGTTTTATAATAAAAATCATTATAATTTGAACCAGATTTACAATTCTTTTACCATTTTTTAATATGGTTGTGTTTTTCATCAAAAAATGGTATTTTTAATTTAAATATTAGATGTTAAAGAAAATTTAACAATTTGAACAATTTTAGGTTATGTTAGCGTTTTAAACCACAAATTGATGTTTCAAAGCAAAAACCATTTTAATGTGAACAGAATTTACAATCCTTTTAAAATTTTGGAACATGGTATAGTGTATTTCGTCAAAAATTGGCATTTTTAATTCAAAAAATTAAATTTAGGTTATGTCAGCAATTTAAACCAAAAATTGATATTTTAAAACAAAAATCATTATAATTTGAATAAGATTTACAATCCTTCCAAGATCTCGGAACAAGGTAGTGTTTTTCGTCAAAAAATGGTATTTTTAATTTAAAAATTAGATGTAAAAGAACATTTGACAATTTGAACAATTTTAGGTTATGTTAGCGTTTTAAAACAGAAATTGATGTTTTAAAGAAAGAGAATTTTAATTTGAACAAAATTTACAATCCTTTTAAAATTTTGGAACATGGTATAATGTTTTTCGTCAAAAATTGGCATTTTTAATTTAAAAAATTAGATTTAGGTTATGTCAGCAATTGAAACCAAAAATTGATATTTTAAAACAAAAATCATTATAATTTGAACAAGATTTACAATCCTTCTAACATCCCAGAACAAGGTAGTGTTTTTCGTCAAAAAATGGTATTTTTAATTTAAAAATTAGATGTAAAAGAACATTTACCAATTTGAACAATTTAAGGTTATGTCAGCGTTTTAAAACAGAAATTGATGTTTTAAAGAAAGAGGATTTTAATTTGAACAAAATTTACAATCCTTTTAAAATTTCGGAAAATGGTATAATGTTTTTCGTCAAAAATTGGCATTTTTAATTTAAAAAATTAGATTTAGGTTCTGTTAGAGTTTTAATCAAAAAATTGATATTTTAAAACAAAAATCATTATAATTTGAACAAGATTTAAAATCCTTTTACCATTTTTAGACATGATTGTGTTTTTCATCAAGAAATGATATTTTTAATTTAAAAATTAGATGTTAAAGAACATTTGACAAATAAAGCAATTATATGTTATGTTAGCGTTTTAAACCAAAATTTTAAAACAAAAATAATTATAATTTGAACAAAATTTACAATCCGTTTGCCATTTTAAAACATGGTAGTGTTTTTCGTCAAACAATGGTATTCTAAATTTAAAAATTAGATTTTGAAGAAGATTTGCTAATTTGAACAATTTAAGGTTATGTCAGCGTTTTAAACCAAAAATTAATATTTCAAAACAAAAATCATTATAATTTGTACAAGATTTACAACCATTTTAACATTTCGGAACATGGTATATTTTTTTCGTCAAAAAATGGTATTTTTATTTTAAAAATTAGATGTTAAAGAAAATTTGTCAATTTGAACAATCAGAGGTTATGTTAGCGTTTGAAACCAAAAATTGATGTTTCAAAACAAAAATCATTATAATTAAACAAGATTTACAATTCTTTTAACATTTTGGAACATGGTACAGTGTTTTTCGTCAAAAATTGGCATTTTCGATTTAAAAAATTAGTTTTAGGTTATGTTAGCGCTTTAAACCAAAAATTGATTTTTTTAAATAAAAATCATTATAATTTGATCAAGATTTACAATCCTTCCAACATCTTGGAACAAGGTAGTGTTTTTCGTCAAAAAATGGTATTTTTAATTTAAAAATTAGATTTTAAAGAAAATTTGTCAATTTGACCAATTTTAGGTTATGTTAGCGTCTTAAACCATTAATTGATGTTTTAAAACAAAAATCATTATAATTTGAACAAGATTTACAATTCTTTTAACATTTTGGAGCATGGTATAGTGTTTTTCGTCAAAATTGGTATTTTTCATTAAAAAAATTAGATTTAGGTTATGTCAGCGTTTCAAACAAAACATTCATACTTTAAAATAAAAATCATTATAATTTAAACATGATTTATAATCCTTCAAAAATCTTGAAGCAAGATAGTGTTTTTCGTTAAAAAATGGTATTTTTAATTTAAAAATTATATGTTAAAGAACATTTGACAATTTGAACAATTGGAGGTTATGTCAGCGTTTTACACCAAAAATTGATTTTTTTAAATAAAAATCATTAAAATTTGATCAAGATTTACAATCCTTCCAACATCTTGGAACAAGGTAGTGTTTTTCGTCAAAAAATGGTATTTTTAATTTAAAAATTAGATTTTAAAGAAAATTTGTCAATTTGACCAATTTTAGGTTATGTTAGCGTCTTAAACCATTAATTGATGTTTTAAAACAAAAATCATTATAATTTGAACAAGATTTACAATTCTTTTAACATTTTGGAGCATGGTATAGTGTTTTTCGTCAAAATTGGTATTTTTCATTAAAAAAATTAGATTTAGGTTATGTCAGCGTTTCAAACAAAACATTCATACTTTAAAATAAAAATCATTATAATTTAAACATGATTTATAATCCTTCAAAAATCTTGAAGCAAGATAGTGTTTTTCGTTAAAAAATGGTATTTTTAATTTAAAAATTATATGTTAAAGAACATTTGACAATTTGAACAATTGGAGGTTATGTCAGCGTTTTACACCAAAAATTGATTTTTTAAAATAAAAATCATTATAATTTGAACAAAATTGACAATCCTTTCGCCATTTTCGAACATAATAGTGTTTTTCGCGAAAAATATTATTTTTAATTTAAAAAAGTAGATTTTAAAGAAGATTTACCAATTTGAATATTGAAGGTTATGTCAGCATTTTACACTAAAAATTGATGTTATAAAAGAAAAATCATTATAATTTGAACTAAATTACCAATCCTTTTGCCATTTTGGAACATAATAGTGTTTTCGCAAAAAATGGTATTTTTAATTTAAAAATTAGATTTTAAGAAAGATTTGCCAATTTAAATAATTTAAGGTTATGTCAGCACTTTACAGATTTTACACTAAAGTTTGCATTCTGAAACAAAAATTATTATAACTTGAATAACAGTTAGCACCTTTCTACAATTTTCGATTTCAAGAAATTGGTTAATTAAAACAAAAAACATTTTATTTAAAATGTTCATAACCTTTTGACAATTATAGGTTATGCTACAATTTTACACCGATAAGTAGTATTTGAAAAAAATCCTTATAATTTGAGCAAAATTAGGAATTTGTCAACAACTTTAAGATAACGTTAGCGTTTTATACAGAAAATTAATATTCTACTAAACAAAAATGATTCTAATTTGAACAAGATTTAGAATTTGTTAACAATTTTGGAAAAACCCATTAGATTTAAATCCAATGATTTTATTTAACAATATAATTTATAAGTGTGAATAACTTTTAATTGTGTCAGTTTTTTTCTTTGAAAATTGAAAATTTTTAAATAAAAAATTGCTAACTTTAAAAAATATTAATAATTTTTTAACATTTTCAAGTGACGTTTGTGCTTTACATGGAAAATTGGTATTTTCAAAACAAAAAATCCTTATAGTTTAAAGAATTTTTAGAATCATTAAAAAAATTTTGAATTAATTATGTTAGTGTTTTTTGCCAGAAATAAATGTGTTTTTAATTTTAATATACAGTGTGGGCCATTTTAATGTATCCACCCCAAAATCTCCAGAAATAAGCAGTATACAAAAAAATTGTCCTGACAAAAGTTGCTCAGGACAATGGGTGCCATCTTCCTACGAATCGGTTTTGACCTTGAGATAAAATTTTAAGGTTATTTGAAGGTCACGTTGATTTTTTTTTAATTGGAACACCTATTTTCGACATTAGATTCTGAAAGAGCGGAAAATTTTACGTCCGAATATATAGTTAGAGTCAATTTTCACTATGTCAAATAAAGGTTAAATAGAGGTCAAATTTAAAAAATCATGCAGAACATGATTTTGTTTTATTTTTTTAACACGTTTGAGCAACACAAAGCTGAAGTGAATTTTGGACCAACGACCTTGATCACCTTGACCTTGAGCACAATTTGGAACGTCATTCGAAGGTCAAAGTGTTTGTTGTCTTCAACAAATATACTTGAAACCAAACCCGCAGACTCACAAGCTACAAACCAACAAACTCCACACCTTGACCTTCGAAAGACCTTCCAAGTTGGTCTCAAGGTCAAGGCGATTAAGGTTGTTGGTCCCAAATTCACCCCAGCTTTGTGTTACCCAAACTTGTTAAAAAAATAAAACAAAAAAATTATGTTCTGCATGATGTTTGAAATTTGGCCTGGATATAACCTTTATTTGACCTCTTGAAAATTGACTCTAACTATCATTTCGGACGTAAAATTTTTCGCTCTTTCAGAATCTGATGTCAAAAATAGGTGTTCCAATTAAAAAAAATTAGTGTGACCTAAAAATAACCTTGAAAATTTATCTAAAGGTCAAAACAGATTTGTAGAAAGATGGAACCCATTGTCCTGAGCAACTTTTGTCCGAACACTTATACTGTTTATTTCCGGAGATTTTGGGGTGGATACATTAAAATGGCCCAACCTGTATATATATATATATATATATATATATAATAATAATAATAATAATAATTCTAAAATTAGAATACAAATTTTCATCAATTATCAAAAGAATTATCCTCGCTTTTCTCTTCCATTTTTTTAGATAATAGATACTATAAAACACCAAAACTTTGTATTAATATTATAGAGTGAGGGTTGTGGGCGGGAGGAAAGAACAAGTAGTGATTGGAAGGGGGGAATAAGGGAAGTAAATAAATGGGAGGGGAGCGGTACTACTAAGAAGTAAGGATAGAGTAAGTAGAGAATGGAGATCTAGGGAAAGGGAGAGGAAATAAAGGGGAAAGTGAGCGGGACAGGGGATGTGAAAGAAATTAGTGGAAGGGAAGTGAGGCGTTGATAGAGGAAAGTTAGTATTGGAAAGTGAGGAAAGAGGAAAGAGAGAAGTAGAAAAATGGTGTGAATAAGAGGTAAGGAATAGTGGGGAAGGGAATAGAAGTAGTAAGTGTAAGGGTTCTTAGGGAGGGGAGTGTGGGAAAAAAGATGCAAAAGGAAAAATGAAAGATAAGGGGCAATTTTAACGAATTATTAAACGTCACAACAGTGAAGAGAAGGTGCATGATGAGAATTTGTGGGCGGGAAAATATATGCTGAGGGATTTTGTCCCTAGAAAAGAGGAATTAGTGTTAGAAAGAAGAAGTTTAGGGAAGTGGCGGTCTAAGTAATAGAGAATTAATCGAAATGAAGTAGAGGAATGAGAGAGGAAGGATGTCATTAGAAAGTAAGGATAGAGGAAGTGAAGACGAGAGATAAAATGAAGAACAAAGTAAAGGGTGGGAAAGCACAGGAAGTGAGAGGATTTAGTGGAAGGGAAGTGAGGCCTCAGGAGAATAAGGTTATTATTCTAAAGTGAGGAGAGTGGTAGTAGAGGAGTGAGTAGTAGGAGAATAACGGGTCAGTAAGGGGAGGAATAATAGTCTAGTGTAAAGAACTATGTGGTGTGAGGAATGCCAGCAGAGTGTTAGGGCGAGGAAGGGATGGCAGGGGGTGTAATAGGAAAAGGAGGATTAGGGGAGGGAATGTAAAGGAATTAGTGGAAGGGAAGTGAGGCCTCAGGAGGAGAGGATGATTATTGGAAAGTGAGGAGACTAGTAGTAGAGGAGTGAGTAGTAAGTGGTGTCAGATGTGATAGGGTGGTGGGTGAGAACGCGAGTGGAAAGGGATGTAAAGCGGAAAAGGGCCTCCGGGTAGGGAAGTAAGGGAAGTGAGAGGAGTTAGAGGAAGGGAATTGTACCCTCAGGAGGATAGGGTTCCTATTGGAAAGTGAGGAGACAAGTAATAGGAGATGGAGAAGAAGGAAAATAGCGGATGAGTGAGGGGAGGAATCATAGAGTAGGGAAGAGACGTAGGTAGGGTGGAGGGATAGAGAAGTGGTTGGGGATGGAGGGAGGGGAAGGGATGTAAGGGGAAAAGGAAGCTAATGGGAGGGAGTTTATTTTTTTGTAGATATATGGAGCCTATTCGGACTAAATTTTTTTTTTAATTGTTATATATATTTTTTTTAGTTCAGAAATTTCTCAAAATTGTAAAAAAACAAATTTTAAATACACGAAATAAAATCTAAAAAGGAATTACAAAACATAACTTAAAAATAGAATTTCTGCGTTGGGTAAGAAGTGAGAATCACTTTCAGAGTTCATGGTCCATGGTTGTTTATTTCCCATGCCAACCAGTTCTGCATAGCAACCTTGTGTCAAAACGTCATTAAGAATACACTTTCAACAAAATGTTAATTTTTAACTACTTACGTAAAATATAGCTAAAACTTGAGTAATATCATCTAAAATAAGTAAAATTTATAATAGTAATTTATTTATAATTATTGAAGAGTAGAGTTTTTTCCTACCTAATATTTTTTTATTATTCGTAAATTTAGTCAATACTATCTTATAGGTTAAGATACGAAAAAAAATATATAATATATAACAGTTTTTTGTTATAAACTTGGTATTATTAAAAAATAATTTTCCAAAAAAAAAGAGTAGTCAAAATGAACGAATCAGAATTTGATTCGGAAATATACGGTGAGGATGAGGACGGTTATGAAGGCGAGGAATCTGAGGATGGAGTTGACGTTAACTCATCTTCACAAATTAATGATTACAGGTATGTAAAATTTAGAATTCATTAACAATCTTTAATTAATTAGAAAATTCGAAATAAAAATTAAATAAATAAAAATGAATCCTCGCAGTGTCCAGTAATGGGGCATTTTTAAAATTATCAATGATTAATAAGCAAATAATAATTAACGAACTAATCGTTATAAAATTTTGTTGCAAATTCATTTTTTATAGTTGAAACTTAATTTTCTTTGCTTTTAAATTTGTTTTTTTTTTTGCGTGGAAAATTAATCTTCTGGTTTGATAATTTTTTAACAATAATTTATTGGAATCTCAGAGGATTTAAAATATGTCACGGAATTCAAAATATTCCAAGGAATTTTCAAAAAGTTTTAAAAATTTGAAGGGAATTTTAAATATTTGTAAGATATTTTTGAAAATGCTAAAGAATTAAAAAATATTTTAAAGGAATTTAAATATTTTAGAGATCTTTAAAAGATTACAAAAAACATTTACTGGAGATTTTAAAATTGGAAATGATTCAAAATATATTTATTAAAATTAATTTTTTTTTTAACTCTGAGTGGTTTAAAATATTTGAGGGAATTTCCAAAGATTCCAAGGAATTCTCAATTCATTTCAATAATTTATTGGAATTTCTAAGGATTTTGAATATTTGTGGGAATTTTGAAAGATTTTCAGAAATTTTCAATAGATTTCAATAATTTGAAGAGATTCCAATTTATTTTTTAGATATAGCGGCATTTTTAAATATGTCAACGAAAGTAATAATATTTTAAAGGATTTAAATAATTGAGTACTAATGTAAAGGATTTGAAACATTTGAGGGAATTTTAAATGGTTCAAATGAAATAACAAATAGATTTCAATAATTTGAAGGGATTCCAAAATATTTTGAAGATTGAAAGGAATTTTTACAAAATACATGTATTTAAAAATATCTGAAAGGATTTTAAATATTTTCGGGTATTTTAAAATAATCCAAGCAATTTTTAATATATCTCAATAATTTTTTGGAATTTTGAAGAGATTTTAAACAATTTTAAGGGATTTTAAAGGATTTGAAATATTTTAGGACAAGTCAAACGATTTCCAGGAATTTTAAATAAATTTCAATAATTTATTGGGATATGAAAGGATTTTAAATATTTAAGGTATTTTTTATTTTATATGAGGCATTTTAAAGAATTCCAAAGAATTTACAAATATTTTAAAGGATTT
>JAAAKG020130960.1:0-14693 GCA_010014905.2 Druon quercuslanigerum | reverse complement strand
TTAAGATTGTGAAAAAAATGTATCTATCTCCGCTGGGATCTGAACCCAGGACCTTCAGGTCCTTCAATCAGAACCCAAAACCTTCAGATCCTGGGTTTAGATCCAAGCGGAGATAGAGACATTTTTTTCACAATCTTAAGACTTATCAATATTTTAACAATACTGATATAGACCATTAGACAAAAATTAACATTTAATATTAATAATTAATTAATTCAGCTAAAAAACTCTTTTCTTCCACATGCTCTTCAAATTTATTGCCAATAATGTGACGAATCGCCGCCAATCGTCACGAATTTTTTTTATTCTTTTATTTATTTATAACAAATTTAATAAATTTCTCAAGATTTGCATTGCTTTTAGCCATATTTTTTAAATGGTTGCTTTCAGTTTTGTATGTATTTTTGATTGAATCAAAAAATTTGTCAAAACCGGTATACTTCAAAAATCAATTTTTTTCATTTTTGTAATTAAATAAACAAGAAAATATTAGAAACTTTCAGAAGAAAAATCTGCCCAAATTCGATTTCAACAGTTTTTTAAATAATTAAACAGCAATCTTGAAGATTTAAACAATTAAAAATTAAAACCGTTTGAAGTTAAAAATTTGGGATAGAAATCAGTTTTATTTTTTCAACTTTAAATATAAATAAATAAATTATTTTTTAAATGGATCTGTATTTTAAGTGTAAAATACTTAATAATATTTGATTTGACCAAACTATTTCAAAAATTCGTTCCAAATTTAAGAATGTGCAGATTCTGTTTCGATTCGAAAGTCTTAGTAAGAAGTGAAATTACTGTAAAATCATTTATTCCGATAATTTTATTTTTAATCATAAATTTTAATTATTATTAATAAATTTAAAAGTAAACAATTTTAAACTGAATTGTTTTACATAGAAAGCTTTGAATCTATATAATTTCGAAGACATTTTAAGCTTTTAGCGTTACAATTTTAATTGTTCTATTTAAAAATGTTTAATTTTAATTTTTATAAAATATTTTGTTGTTTTGAAAAGATTAAACATTATTTAAAAAATTGAAATGATTTCAAGTAATTTAAACGAAGTTTTAAACATTTTTTCAGAACTTTTTCATTTTTAAATTAATTGGATTTTTCCTACAATTTTTTGGAAATTCTGCAAGTTAAAAAAATTCTTAAAATCTTGCAGATTCTTTTTTTGATAATTTTGGAAATCTTTTAAAATCGTTTTTAATTTTCTGTTACAATAATTTTTCCAAATGAAAAACCATTTTGAATTTTTCTAGGAATCTTAAGAAAACGCTTTTATTTTTTTTAAGCCTTTCAAGATTCTTAAAAAGATTCTAACTTTTTTGTTTAAAATCTAAAAAAATCTACATTTTGTTTTGAATCCAGCTGTGGATATTTGCATAAAAAAAGTCGATAAACACACTTTGTTTATATTATTTAATAATCATTTGAAGTTCTAAATTTAATTAGAATCTTTTTAAAACTTCACAATATCTTTTAAAATTACTTACATTTTTTCTACAAACAATAAGCGTTTTATTTTTGTTTATAAATTCAAATTTCAATAATTTTTTATTATTTGCAGGATTTTCTAAAAGTTTCAGAAAAAATTTAATACATTTACAAATATATTTAAAAGCTCTTCTACAGTTTTCAAGGTTTTGCAATAAAATTTTAAAGCCTTTCAAGGATGCTTGAACTATGTAAAATAAAAATAATTTAACTTCAAAAACTGTTAATTAATACATGTATATTTTTTGATTTTTAATATCTTAAAATTACTGAAAATAACTTAATTTTCAAAATTTGTAAAGTTAATTTCTTGATTTTCTTAATTAAAGTTTCAAAATGTTAACTCAAATACATTTTTGAAACTTCTGAATCTTTAGACTCTTTAATTTATAAAAGTTTTAAATTTTGCAGTTTATCTGCGTTTTATTTAAAAATGTTTAATTGAAAAGTGTCAGTACTTTCCATGTTATACGTGTAAATTATTCAGGATTTGAATACACAATTTTTAAATTAAAAAACTTTTAAACTTTAATTTTATAAGTTTAAAATTCAAAAGTTCCACTTTAATTTGTTGTTTATTGTTTATTAATTTAAATGGAAAATAGAATAGAGCTCGATTTTTTAATCTCATTGACCATGAAAAATGTTTGCAAACCAGGAAAGAATGTAAAGCGCTACCTTGACACTACTTTTAAAAACATTCCTTGATTTTAAAAAAAATTTTGATTAAAATAATATTGTCAATTGCCAAATTGCTGCGAGTAAGTGACTAGCAAAAAATAGATTATTTAAAAAGTAAATAGAGCAAGGTGAAGTTGATCAGGTGTCCAAATAAGTCTTCTGTTTTTATTTCGAACGAGCTTCTTGTAAAAATGTTTTGTTTGCGGGGATGACGAAATAAGATCCAACATAAAGTGACTGAGCCTACAAGTATATTCGCAAATTTAAAAAAAAAATCATCTTTAATTAAACACAGCCCCGAAGAAATTCCTTCAATCAAAATAAATAATTTATTTCTTGAACCTTAATATAAATTTTATGAGGATGTATAAAAGATTATTAGCTAAAGAGCATGTATGACAAAGAAGCAAACTTTTTTCATATTATAAGTTAACGTTTTGCACTTTAGTTATTTAGCTTTCCAAGTGCTTATCTACTGTCAATAATTATTTATTGTAAATTGGTCTTCCCTATATAATTTCTATCCAATTTTGGAATCAGATTGATTAACTGTTATTTACAATATCTTCCTTGCAGCCTGCTATGAGGCAAAAAAAAAGGTCAAAAACTATAGAAGTTTCCAGAAAATCTATTTATCACATTTTGTCAATAAGTATTTCAATGTTGCTTTCTGCAAATAATTCTACAATTCGTAATTTTTAAGGCGGATGAATTCCATCAGAATGAGGCATAAATATTGAAAAATGTTGAAATATAAACGCTTCCATATATGCTACATATCTGGATTTTTGTGATTCAGCACTATAATTTTTTTTTTGGTTGCGGAAAAGTAACAAAGCTCTAAATAGCACAGCATATAAAACCTAATAAAAAAATTAAACAGATCGTTTTATAAAAGCGAGTAGTCTCATTAGAATGTATCATTTGTATTCATAAAAATTTTTTTTTGAAAGAATCAGTGGATCCTGTAATTAAAATGTGGGCCGCCGTGTTGCTCACTTGTGTAGTTTTCCTAAGCGCTATCGGTAAGCTTAATACTAAAAACATTCAAAAATCTCACAATTAAAAATGTTTTTAAAATTATGAATTTTCCACTCGATGATAGCGAACATAGTAAAATAGAATTCGGAAAAAGTTTACACCTTAAATTCAGAAATTTAACTAAAGTCAAAGATGGAATTTAGTTCACTAAACATTTGTCGGATAATAAGAAGGTCACAATTTCATCTTTATCTCTCAATTTTAAGTAGATTTAGAAACTTAGGTTGCATCATATTTAATTTTTTTTTCTGTAAATGTTCGATTGGTATACCCTGCATTCGGAAAGGGTTTGTGCAGTTTTCCTCTCCCTTCGCTAAATGTTTACACTGTAAATAAGAGATTAAATGAGATTAGCTTTTTTTTTAAAGAAAGGGGTACAGGGTGGCCACCGTTTTCAAAATTTCTTCACTTCTCACAGTTTTTTCTATAATTAATTTTTATTTTCCCTGAGAATTACTATTTAAAGAAGAAAATTTCTAATCTTGTAGCAATCATAACATAGAATGTTTTATAAATTTATAAGAAACCTAAGCAGACTTACTGGTATACAGAACAAATTTAGGACACTATAAAGCAATTTAAGTTAAATTTTCAGGAATAAAATTTGATTTAGTTTGAAAAAATTTAGAATTCTGAAAAATGCCATTGGTTTCCGTAAAACCAGAGTAAATTGAGATAAATTTAAGGAAAATGCGAAGAATTCGCTCAATTTCATAACAATTCAATTAAATTGAAAAACACATCATGTAAACAGAAAACAATTCCTCATAGTTTAAGGTGCCTATTTTTTTGGTAATTTGTAATATTATTTTAAGAACCCTACAAATGCTTAAAATCCTAAGTGATCTTTCAAGTTTGAAAAAGAATTTTTTGAAATTTATGAAAATATTTTTTAAGCCCATTGAATTTTATGGAATCTGAGGATATTTACTAAAATTCTGAAAAAATTAAATTACCTTTAGTGCTTTCAAAATCCCTTAAAATCATTTAAGTTTTTGGAAATTTATTCCAAATTTTGTAATCTCTTGCTTTAAACTTGAAAGCTTCTAAAATATCATAAAATATTTCAAATTCTTAAAAATCTTTTAAAATCCTTTGGATTTTTCTGAAGATCTTGGAAATTTCTTACATTTTTTAAGGATGACTTAAAATATTTGCAGTCCTTTAAATCTCCTTAAAATTTGTATAACTCTTTAAAATTTATTGTAAATTATGAAAATACACTAATATCTTTCAAAATCTCTTGAAAATTCTTTGAAAATTAAAAAAAATACTCTAAAATCTTTGAAATTCTTCGAAATTCCTTCAACTAATTGAAAAATATTAAAATTTCCTTCGAATCTTCTGCAATCCTTCGGAATCCCTTCAAAGTATTAAAATCTATTAAAAATGCCATGCTTATTAAATACTCTAAAATATTTTCAATTCTTTAAAATATTTTCAAATTCCTTGAAATCCTTTGAAATGCTTTTAAATTTGTGAAAAAAATTTACAATATTTAAAATCATGTAAAACTTTTTAAAGTATCTTAAAACGTTTATAAAATCTAAAAATTCCGAAAATACCCTATGATTTTTCCAATCTCTTGGAATCCCTAAACATTATTGAAATCAATAAAGAACTTTTTCGAAGATTTTAATATATTCTAAAATATGTCGAATGATTTGAAATCTTTTGAAATCCCTCGAAGCTTTTTAAAGGTCGCAAATGTTCTTTGAAATTCTTAAAAATCTCTGAAATCGTTTAAATTGTTTAAAATGTTTTGAAATAATTGAAAACTATTTAATGCGCGACAATATTACAAATCGTTTGAGATCTTTTAAACTTCCTCAAAGCTTTTAAAATATCTTAAAAATTCCTTCGAAGCTTTAAAAATCTTAAAAGCCTTAAATATTTTTTAAATCTTTTAAATTATTTGAAATCTCTTATAATTATTAAAATCTATTGAAAATGCATTCGAATCTTAAGATAAAAATTAAAAATTATTTAAAAGAGGTTTCAAATTCCTTGGAATTGATCAATATATCCTCAAATTTTTTCAATCTCTTGCAATGTCCTATCATTATTGAAACCTATTAAAAATGCTTTGGAAGCTTTTAAAATATACTACAATATTTCAAAATCATTTAATTCTCCAAATATGCCTTAAAAATTTTGTCAAGGATTTTGGAAATCCCTTGGAAGTGTTGAAAATACCTCAAACTCTTTTCAATTATTTGGAAACTTTAAAAATTATTGAGATCTTTCAAAATTATATTTAAACATTTAAAATGCCTTAACATATTTTAAAAGAATTCAAGAAAAATCATAAATATTTTAGGCAAATGGGTTTATTCATTGAATGAAAAGTGACGAATGTGATCTTTTTTTTTAAGTTTCTGAAGTGAGCTTTTCATTTTGAAAAAGTTACTAAAAACTGACTGGAGATGAAAGTGACCTTAAGTGACTGTTTGGCAGCCCTGATTATTATTGACAGTCATTTAAAGTGCTTCTCAAATAAATTTCCTGAATTTTGAGTTTTTTCTGATCTGCGGCCACCCTCTAAATATGTTCAAGAAAGATCTACACATGACCAAAGAAATTGATGAAAAGACTAATTTAATGATCCTAAATTCCTTAATTTTCATTTGTTTTTACAGATTTTGGCTCTCAATCCGGAATGGAAAAAGGAAAGGCGATAGAACCGGAGTATTCTGAACCTTCTGTACCAGCCGAAAAAAAAAATACTTGCCACTTGGTTACCAAGCTCCTTTAATTAGACATAAGGTTGACCTTAACCTTGATGAAAAAAAAACAAACTGCCTAAGGCAACGAGGAAACAGTTGGCAAGGGCTGAGGAGTCTCAAAGAAAAAAAGTTCAAAGGACCTTAGACCTGAAGGAAAAGGCTAAACAGTGGAAAATTGACCAAGCAGCTCGAAAGGCTGCAGCAAAGTTAGCTGCCGCAAGTCAACCATCAGCTCCAGTTGAACCATCTCCAGTTCACGTTTTAACCCTAGTACAAGGACCAAATAAACAAAATGAACATTATCACCAACCATGACTAATGTTCGTACTACTGCATCTTGTCGTAATTCAGTAAATAGTGGCTCTAGTAAAGAAATAATATTGCAGAGATATCTCAAAGTGCTGAATCGTTGGCCTTATTTCTGCTCAAACAAAGATTTGTAGTCAAACCTTGTACCATATGTAACACATAATAATTCTGTTGAAAATAAAAACATCTCTATCTTATGATTGGACTGTAGTTATTTGCATTATATTATTTGAAGAGTCGGCTGATCCTGAAGCTTGATAATAACATCATCAACATCATCAAACTTGAACATCTTACTCTTAGAGTGGGTAACATTATTTCGTTTTATCTTAGCCAAAGCTAAACTATAACCACATCATCCATCTCATAAAATAAGTTAAGCAACGATAATGGTTCCTTAAAGTAACCAATCACGACGCAACTGGAACCTGTATGTCATCCATGTCTGCTTATTCTATCCTAGAAGGTAAGCAAGAGTGGAAAATTGGAGATAAAGGTTTCACCTCTGGATACTTTTTAAGAGTTAACAACGTCTGTACAGTGTTAGGCGGAACAGTGTTGACGGACCAGATGTAGTGATCACAGAAGAACAGCCTTTTGCATCTGACTTTCGATCGTCTGCTGATGCTGGCAAGCCGGGATTTTGTTGAGTTGCCTGAGAAATGAAGCTTTCATACCTCCAAGGCAGCCGATTATGAGAATCACAAGATGAACTTTGTAGCCTTAGTACAGGCTGTTCAGCTCGAAAAGAAGAGCTTGATATTTCAGACTGATGCGTTGAGTGGTGAAAAACGAGAAATTCCAGCAGAGCTTAGACTAATCATTCTCTACAACGGACTCCAGTTCTCCCTGGGCATATGGCCAGACGACATTAATCAACACGATAAAAATGCCGGAAGTGGTAATATAACACTTTTAGAGCCGCATTGTGTCTCTCTATGTACCGGAAGTGTGCATACTTTGAGCAGCCACTAACAACATGTCCAATTGTTTTTAGCTCTTAACAGAGAAAAAGAAATCCCTTCGTCTCCGATCTTGTTCCAGCAGATTTGAGAAACATGTTAGATAGAACCATGGAAAGCTCTTCTCTACCTATAATGCCGTAGAATTTACCATTAGGGGCTTATCAGCATTTTCTTTAGTAGAAGCGAATGTTCTGGATCCTGTACACGACTTTGAAGCTCCAAAGAGAGACCAAATGGGAGACTAAGCTCCTCTGCGGCCCTATATGCGGATCGGTAAAGAAACGCCGCAATATTGACTACTTCATGTTGGTGTACGAATCGCTTTAGAGAATCTGATGATGACTTCGATGGTTTTTCATCATCTTGCGTGTGCTTTGGTCAAGTTGTTTCAACTCGTCGATATTCCATTTTACTGCAACAAACATGTAAAGCAGTATAGGAACGGCCAAAATATTGGTCGCCTGGATTTTATCTTCCCAGATAATTCGAAAGCCCAAATTTTTCTGAGAATTTTGCGATACCTTTTTTCAAGGGCCGTTTTTAACATACGAACATCTTGGGTCTCCGCTTGCGGTATTCCAAGGTATGCATATGTTTCTCCATTACCAAGATGTTGAACGGTCTTTCCACCTATGAGTTGAAGATCCTGATCGTCCCGTGTTGATGTATTTTCTAGTCCTTCTTGGTGTAGATGGACGCAGACACACTTGTCCACTCCAAAGCTCATGCAATGGCTTTAGAGTACCTATGTACTGACGCCACAAGGAGCGCAAGATTCTCCTTTGAAGAAGCAAATAGTTTAAGGTCGTTCAAATATAAAAGGCTGTTGACCTTAAATTCTCTTCTGTTTGGTGGGGCACGTAGGTATCCGGTGCTTTTGCTGCGGAGCACAATAGATAGTGGCAAGAGGAAGATGCAGAAAAGTATCGGCCTTAAAGAGTCCCCTTGGAAAACCATCCTCTTTAATGTGACATAACTGGTAGCCACTTGTCTTTTGTCAGATGTTATGATAAATCTTGATCGCCACAAGAGCATAAGCTCTTTCATGCATCTCGCTATTTTTGGATGTACCTCCAAGCATTACCCTCTCTTGCATCCACGTTGTTTAACTATTGCACTCCATACCGCCTCGATAGATATCATGTCCTTTCTTTCAGGATACCAGTGAATAGCTTCTAGCTGTTGTTTAAACAATCTTTGGGGCAGTGGTTCTTTGGACTTGATTATTCTCTGATCTTAGGGATCAGTACCGTGCGTCCTTCAACTAATCACTGCGGGATGAGTTGTTCCCCGTGTAAGAAAGCAGTAAATATACGAGCTAGGTGTTGGTGCGTGAAAGTGAACTTCTTCCACCAAAAGTTGTTGATTTTATCTGGCCGTGGCTCTGAAAAATGTTTAACTCTAGCGATAACTTTCATCACTTCCTCAGCAGTAATTATTTGACACTCCTCTTCCGGACGGCCCGTGGCAAAAGTTACAAAACAGTGAGATATCTGAAGCGTCTTCATCTAGTTTAGGAGTATCTCCATATACTTGTTCCCAAAAGACTTGAATGTCTTCTCGACTAGGCGGATTTTCAACGGCACATGACATTTGGTTGAAAAGACAAGAAAGGTGAGTAGAAAAGGTGTAATTTTTCTTAATCCACTTTACTCACCTTACAAGGCGCTCTTTGTCTATTGAAAGAGCTATTATTTTTTGCGTCTAGTGCTGCTTGATGGTCAACAGTTTACACTTGATGTATGCCGTCTAGCAGCTTCAATTTTAAACTGAAGCTCTGCAATACGCTCGCGAGTCTTACTCAAGCGTACTGAAGTGTCATTAATTCTATTTTCGCTAAGCAGGAAGACCGCCTTTTCGTAAAGTACACAGTTCAGTTTGCAGAGATCAACATCTTCAGGGAGCAAATCAGGGAGGACAGTATTAGCTTCAGCTAATTTGTCCATCCTAAGAAAAACTTTTTGGTGGATTTTATTATCATATTATCATTGTTACTATTATTACTAACAATAATAATAGAATTTAAGCAATTCTCTAAAATTGAGTTCAACCGAAACTCAAATCAAAAGAGTTAATGGGTAAATTTTTTAATATATTTAATAAATTAGCTTTTCTCCAACAGTGAATTATTGTTAAATTTTAAATACTTGCATTTTTAAAACCTTCATTTCAAAACTGTTGATATGCGAAGATTTAAATTAAAAATTCATAAATCAAAAATTGTTTGATTCAAAATTGTCTAATTATACTAATTTTAATTTCATATTGTTCGGTTTAAAGTATTTTGTAGATAAATTGTTTTACTTTTATACCCTTCTTATTTTAAGTTGTCTAATGTAATCTTTTTAAAAACTGTATAAAAATATTCCGATTATTTTTCGTACCTGTATCTCTCCACGGCTAACCAACTAAATTTTATTTCGGTTTAGGTATACTTTTTAAAATACACTTACCATGTAAAACAATTATATAATAAATGTAAATAACGTACAATATAAAAAAAGCCAGGATCAAAAAAACGTTGCTTTGAAAAGAACCGGCTTAAGCAACAACAATTAAAAAATTTATCGACAGAAGTTTTTGCACCAAAAGAATCTGCAAATTCTTGATTTACAATTTTGAAAAAAGACGAGTACATTTTCTTTCAAATGTAAAAAATAAGCTTAAAAATAAAAAAATTAATTTTTTTGGAAAAATGGTACAAAAGACGACAAAAAAGAAAGCTACAAATTTGTTATAAAATACGTTAAAACTAAACAAATTATTTCTTTGAAAAAGTGATACAACTTACAATAAAATTTATTTTACCAACATTTTTCGCTTAAGTTATATTTAAAAATTTGCAATAAAACCACTTTATGCTAGAATGCATACTTTTGTTTTATATCTTAAAAAATAGCATAAAAAATTATATACATTAAATTTATGAGAATACAGCACAAGTTGCAATATTATTATTTTTCTTTTATAGGACGCACACGTAATGAGAATGTATTTGTTAAATCCGAAGGAGCTTTAACAAAAGAGAATTCACAATCACCGAAGTACAAGTGGCGATTCTTTGATCTTTAATTTCAAAAGATAAGTGCGACAAGTGAATAAATTATCAAACGCGAATTGCAGTAACTAACTGCAAAAAACTACACGTCAAAGCCTAACAGAACCTGATAATTTTCACAAATTTTACATAAAAATGTTATGATATTTTTAAAATAATTTTATAAATATTTTAAAAGTTTAATTAAATAGTATTATGTAGTAAAATCCCCACATTTGCGTACAAAACTTATAAAATAAATGGTCAAAGCGTCGACAACTATAATTTGGTTATGGTAAATTCTCTTTTGTTAAAGCTCTTTCTGGCTTTAGCGTACATATGCACATGACGTTTCTCGTCCTTCGCACTCGATTTTGTATAAAATGTAAAATTTTCTACATTATGTTTTACACTATTATATCAAATGTATACTAATTATATTTATTTCTGTAGCTTGGGCTAGTAATGTTTATTCAGATATTGCAAGATAAGGTACAAGTTGTACGAATTTTTATTCCCTCGTTTTTACAAATTTTTAATTTTTTTTAATTTTTAATCTTTTTTTTTTTACGATAAAAAGAAAATATACTCGTTCTGTCTCGAAATTGTTCACAAAAAATTTATAGATCCTATTTATCTGAACAACTTTTGTCTATTAATTTTTTTTCATACCTTGCATGCCGTTTCCCAAAAAATTTAATTTAAAAAATTTTTATTTTATTCCTTACGACTAAAATTTTTAGCTTTACTTTAAATTAACAATGGTTGAAAATCCAAATTTTTTGTAGTTTGTATCGTTTATGCAAAAATTAAATGTTTCAATTTTGAACGTTGTTTTTTACGAATAAAACAAAAACCACGGATCCTATAGAAAAATAATTTATAACAAATTTTTAGCTCTTTTATTTTATTTTTAGTTTTGTTTTTTAAGAATCAAACAAGAACTGTCTATCTTGTAAAAATGTTATTTGTAGCGTAGATATTTTGTAGGTGTACAATTTTTATTTATTCGTCTTTTTTTATATCCTGCATAGTTTGACCGCAAAAAAGTGTTACTTATTATTCATTATTTTTTGTGCGGTAAAAATTTGAATTTTTTACTTTATAATAAAACTTAAAAAAATTGTTATGATAATCTTGTAGAGCTCTGAAAAAATAAAGCTTTTCCTTCATTAAATTTTTTCATATCGTTTTTCATATGCTATGAATGGTTATACATGTAACTTTCCAATCTTAAAAAAGTGTTTTAAACAATTTTGGAAATGCTTTAACTTTTTGAATTCTAAGAATTCTAGAAATTCCGAAAATTTGAGAAATTCAGAAAATCCAAGGCATTCCATAAATTCAAGAAATTTAGCAAAGTCAAGCAGTTCAGAAAATTCAAAAAATGCAGTGACTTAAAGAATTCCTACAATTTTTGGTATTCAAAGATTTTGAGGAATTTTGGGAGAATTCAATGAATTCAGGAAGTTTAGGTAATTCAGAGAATGTGAGGAATAAATACGATTCAAGGAATTTCGAAACTTCTGAGGATTCAAGGAGTTCAGAGAATTCAAGGAATTCTGAGATTACACAAAATTCAGAGAATTGAACTAATAATGAGAATTCCAGAAAATAAAAGCATTCTGTATATTAACAAAATGTATAATATTCTTCGAATTACATGAATTCTCTGAATT
This sequence comes from Druon quercuslanigerum, assembly GCA_010014905.2. Classification (NCBI taxonomy): domain Eukaryota; kingdom Metazoa; phylum Arthropoda; class Insecta; order Hymenoptera; family Cynipidae; genus Druon; species Druon quercuslanigerum. The sequence continues at coordinate 2,748 of JAAAKG020130960.1, read as the reverse complement.
CATTAAATTCTGTTAATACCCTTAATTCTGAAAGTTTCTCAAAATCTATAAATTCCTGGAATTTCTTGCATTTCTTGAATTCCACGAATTACTGGCCTTCTGCGAATTCCTTGAATTTCGTGAATTAATTGAATTCCTTAAATTCTGTAAATTCCTTTGATTCCTTGATTTCTTTGAATTCCGTGAATTCATTGAATTCCTTGAATTCAATAAATCCCTTTAATTCTCTTAATTCCACGAATTCTATGAATTCCTTGAAGTCTTTGAATTTCTTAATTTCCTTCAAAGCTGAAAAAATTCTCTGAATTCCTAGAATTCTCTGGGTTCCTTAGATGCTTTGAAATTCTTGAATTCTCGGAACTCCTTGCATTCGTTGAATTCTCGGAATTCCTTGAATTCTTTAAATGCCTTTAAATTATTGTATGCCTTTAAATTATCTGAATCTCTTGAATTTGACTGTATTATCTTTCTTTAATATGCGACGAGAACTGTTTATTAATTAAACAATTTATTATGCCTTTTTCAACCGTTATAAACAATATGCAAGTATATTATTTGTTCGATCACACGTTTCAGCAGACAAATGGTGGTGTCTCAGCAGAATAAATTACGTGCAGTTCGAAAATATTAATAAATTATTATGTTTATTTCATTTTCAATGCATTGATTGCGTCTGTTAAAAAATAAGAAAATACATAATTTCATTAAAGAAATTATTGATAATTCATTTTGTTGAGAAATCCGCTGCAACGTATTATCGAAGTGAGAAAACTTATATAACATATCGTTTATGAGTACATTTTTATCGACAAAGAAAATTAACATAACAGAAGCCCATTGCCAATACATTTTCAGCTTATATCGTTAAAAAAACTGCATCTCTCTACTAAAAAAAAGGTCAAACTATGTATTTCTTAAATTTTTATTGAATAAATATGAATTGTTATCTAACAGGATCATGTCACAACATAAAGCTCCTGATTAGATATTTTCACTGTAATATCTAAAAAAACAAAGTTCATATGCTGAAAAAGACGGAACTGTAAATTTGTTGACTTAGATTTGTTAAACATTTGAAAATTAAATTATAATAGCCTAGCATCACAATCAGACCCAATAACACGTGCACAGTTAGACAAGTTCCATTTTTTTGACATGTACAGTTGGTCAAGTTCCATCTGTGCATGTATACAGTTGGTCAGGTTCCATCTGTGCATGTGCACAGTTAGTCAGGTTGAATAATTTTCACCTGCACAGTTGGCCAAGTGCCATTTGTGCACGAACCAGGTGGACAAGTAATATCTGTGCAAGTCCATATCCGCAGGAGCCGCTATGAGTATGTGCACATATGGTACTTGGACAACCGTGCACGACGACGTTTCGGCGTACGCAGATGGGCTCCTGTGAACTTGGACGTGCACAAGTGGACGGGCACAGACGGACGTGCTCAGTTGTCCTTTACCCCTTATTAAATAATATAATGCAATTAAAGTCCAATCATTAGTGAAAAGTTTTTTTATTTATGTTACAAGTTTTTGTTTCAAACAGAAATAAGACCAAAGATGCAACACTTTCAGCTGTTTTCTTTTATGTAATTTCTTCATCAGAATCACTATTTTCTGAATTATTTCAATATCCAGATGTTCCAGCATTGTCGACTATTATCGGTAAGCATTCGTTATTATTGGCAATATAGTTTAATTTGATTATAATATAAGTTTGGGTAAGATGACATCGAATGAGGTTGTCCACTCAGAGAGTGATATTTTGAAGCTGTCCAGATGTTAAGTTCGGATCAGTTGAGCCTGTTCAGTCATTTGAGCTTCTCCGCGCTGTTTTCGAAAAATCTCGTGTAACTACGTTCAGAATATACATGTTTAGCCTCTTGTCCACGACTCTGCCAATAATTTTTGTAATTTTTGAAAAAGGTTTTTGGATTTGTCAGCGGATTATATTTTAGTTGAGCCATTTCATGTGCCTTAGGTCGGAGCTGTGGCACTGGTCTGTGATCGTAAGTTTTAAGCTTTTACGGGTTGAGAACTTGATTTTTGGTGTGGCCTTCTGAAACGTAAATCATATGTCTAATTTCTGAATTGCCTTCAAAATTCTTAAACTTTGCAACAACTTGCTGGAATTGAACACATTGCTTTCTTATTTGAACGAATTCCCAAGAAATTCTCTAAAGGGTCGAAGAGCAGAAACATAAAAAATGTGGCACATTCGACAAAAAATTTGACAAAAAATCCAGTATCCAGTTCACGTATACACTCGTATTGTTTACGTTCGAAATTTTGTCAAAGTTCCGACCGCGAAAATTAAATGGTGTCAACCTAGAATATTCAACAGACGAGCGAAAGGATAAGTTTATTTGATAATTTACTATGAAATATTATTTACTATAAAATAATTGTTTACTCTCTCGATTCCACCCCGCCCCTCCCTTCCCATTCCTTCCTTATTAACTAAAGTTTGGTGGGACGGACGTTATAACTACAGTTTGCACCATATCAAGAATTGATACTTAACTTGAACATGATTTCGACTCGCAAAATAAACTTATTGTATAAAGTTGGTAGCTGGGCGTATAATCTAATAAATGAATAATACAAACAATAAAATAGCCTCGGAAAGGACTAAAACTTTAATTGACAAAAGGTGTGCACACGGAAAGCGTAAAGGTCAAGTTTTAGGCGACGAATGGAGACTGGGTGTATGGAATGCTAGGGGGGTGAATGACCTCAAGTTAAA
>JAAAKG020130949.1:0-14694 GCA_010014905.2 Druon quercuslanigerum | reverse complement strand
TTTATAATTTTAATTTAATTTAAAATCAAAATTTTAATTAATTTAATTTCAAAGTTAAAAATTATTTTTTGCACAAAATAACGAATTTTTACCAAAATGTATCAATTATAAAATAAAACAATGGATTTTCAAATTAATGTTTTACTTTTCAACCAAAACCATGAAATTATGACCAAAAAGAATAATTTTTAATAAAAAGACGAATTTTCAACAAAATACATAAAATTTTAAAACATAAAATTTGATTAACAACTAAAAAAGATACATTTGTAATAAAAAATTTAATACTTAGATTTAAAACTTGTTAAATTAAATTTTTAAACAAAATAAAAACGAATTTTCAACAAATTAGTCAAATTTACTACCAAAAAGATCAATTTTCAACTAAAATGACGAACCTTCAACTAAAATATTAAAATTTCAAGTAAATAAATAAAATTTTAGTCAAAAAACAACGAATTTTCATCAAAATATCAAAAATTTCAACTATTTTTTTCCAAAAAATATAAATTTTACACTAAAATAAATATTTTTCAAAGAAAGTTGCAAATTTCAATTGAAAAAATATATTTATAAAAAAATGAATTAGATACATTTTCAATGTAAAAAATTAGTTTTTACACAAAATAACGAATTTTCACCGAAATATATAAATTAGTCTTTAGCCAACAAAAAAAAAAAGATTAAAAAAAAAATAGTTAAATTTTTAACCAAAAAGATAAATTTTGAACTTAAATAAAGAATTTTCAAACAAATAATTCAATTTCCATCCAAGAAGATTAATTTTTATACGAGAATATTAATTTTTCACGTAAAAAGATTAATTTTCATCAAAATAAATAAATTATCAACTAAAATAAAAAATTTAAAAAGCTGATTAAAGTTGCAACCAAACAGTTAAATTTTTAACCAAAAAAGATACATTTTTAATAAAAAATGGAATATTTAAACTTTCAATGTAAAAAATTAATTATTTTCACCAAATACAAAATTTTCCACAAAATAGTTAAATTTTCAAATAAAAAAGGTTACATTTGAAATTTCAAAAATTCTATTTTCAAACAAAAAAAAAATAATTTTTAAGAAACTAATTCAATTTTCAACCGATGAAGTGAATTTGTAACTAAAATAATGTATCTGTAACTGTAATATTCAAATTTCAAGTTATTAAATAGAATTATAGCCAAAAAAACAACGATTTTTGATCAAAATAGTTAAAATTTAAACTATTTTTTTACCAAACAATATAAATTTTCACAAAAATATATACATTTTTAAATAAAATAAATAATTTTTAAAGAAAAGTTTGAAATTTCAATTGAAAAAATACATTTGCAAAAAAAAATGAATTAGATACATTTTCAATGTAAAAAATTATTTTTTACGCAAAATAACGAATTTTCAACAAAATATATAAATTAGAAAATAAAACAATGGATTTTTACATAAATGTTTTACTTTTCAACCAAACTAATGAAATTATGACCAAAAAGGATAATTTGTAATAAAAAAAGATGAATTTTCAGATACACTTGTAATAAAAAATGAAATAGTTACATTTTAAAATTCAAAAATTCCATTTTCAAACAAAAAACAACAAATTTTTAAGAAAATAATTAAATTTTCAACCAAAAAATGTGAATTTTCAACTAAAATGATGAATCCTTAACTAGATTAGTTACATTTTAAACAAACAAAAAACGATTTTTTTAAGTTTTAATTTAAAAAATCTTTATTTTAGTTAATAAATTATTCATTAGCTAAAATAAAGAATTTCAAACAAAAATCTTTGAAATTTAAACAAAAAAGTTAAATTTTCAACCAAGAAGAAGAATTTTTTAATAAGAGGATGCATCTTTAACCAAAATAGTTAAATTTTATGCTTAAGATAACTCTTTAGCCAACAAAAAAGATTTGAAAAAAAAAATTTTTAAGCAAAAAAGATACATTTTTAATAAAAAATGGAATAGTTAAACTTTCATTTAAAAAAATAATTCTCTACACCAAATAACAAATTTTCCACAAAATAGTTAAATTTTAAAGGAAAAAGACGGATTTTCAACAAAATACATTAATTTTCATTCACATAGTTTAATTTGAACTAAAAAAGAACAATTTGTAATAAAAAATGAAATTGGTACATTTGTAAATTGAAAATTAAATTTTTAAACAAAATAACGAACTTTCACCAATAATTAAATTAATGTTTTACTTTTCAACCAAAACCATGAAATTATAAACAAAAAGAATAATTTTTAATGAAAAAGACGATTTTTCAACCAAATACATCAAATTTAAAACCAAAAAGTTTAATTTCCAAATAAGAAAGGTAAACTTGTAATAAAAAATGGAATAGTTACACTTGTAATTTTAAAATTTTCGTTTAAAAAAAAAATAAGAAATGTTTAAAAACGTAATTCAATTTTTAATCAAAAAGGTGAATTTTTAACTAAAAAGATGAATCTTTAACTAGATTAGTTAAATTTAAACAAAAAATAATGATTTTTTAATTTTTAATTAAAAAACTCTTTATTTAGGTTAATCTATTATTTATTAACTAAAATAAAGAATTTCAAAGAAAATCTTTGAATTTTCAAAAAAAGTTAGATTTTCAATCAAAAAGAAGAATTTTTAACTAAAAGGATGCATCATCAACCAAAATATTTAAATTTTACGCTAAAAATAAGTCTTTCGCAAAAAAAAAATTGAAAAAAATAGTTAAATTTCTAACCAAAAAAGATGCATTTTTAACAAAAAAATGGAATAGTTAAACTTTCAATTTAAAAAATTAATTCTCTACACCAGATAACAAATTTTCCACAAAATAGGTTAATTTTCAACAACATAGTTTAATTTAAACTAAAAAAGAAAAATTTGTAATAAAAAATGAAATAGGTAGATTTTCAAAAAGAAAATTAAATTTTTAAACAAAAAAACGTACTTTTAACAATTCAGTTAAATTCTCAAACAGAAAGAACTCAAATAGTTAATTTTTAAGATAAGAAATAAATCATGAACCAAAACCAAAACCATAAAATTATGACTAAGCAAAATAATTTGTAATAAGAAAGATGAATTCTCAACAAAATACATAAAATTTTAAAGCAAATAGTTTTATTACATTAACAATTTTTTTAATTAAATTTTTTAACAAAATATAAACGAATTTTAGCCAAAAAAGAACGATTTTTCATCAAAATAGTCAAAATTTCAAATATTTTGTTACCAAAAAATATAAATTTTAAACTAAAATAAATAATTTTTTAAAAAAGTTGGAAATTTCAATTGAAAAAATACATTTACAAAAAAAAAGAATTAGATACATTTTCAATGTGAAAAACTGGTTCTTACACGAAATAACGAATTTTGACGAAAATATATAAATTAGAAAATAAAACAATGGATTTTCAAATCAATGTTTTACATTTCAAGCGAAAACATGAAACTATGACCTAAAAGAATAATTTTTAATAAAAAAAAACGAATTTTCAGCAAAATACATAAAATTTTAAACAAAATAGTTTAATTTTTAAATAAAAAAGATACACTTGTAATAAAAAATGTAATAGTTACATTTGAAAATTTAAAAATTCCATTTTCAAAGAAAAGTAAATTTTTTAGGAAAATAATTCAATTTTCAACCAAAAAAGTGAATTTTCAACTCTAGCCAAAAACAACGATGTTTCTTTAAAATAGTGAAAATTTCAACTATTATTTTACCAAAGAATATAAATTTTCACAAAAATATATAAATTTTAAACTAAAATAAATCATTTTTAAACAAAAGTTGAAACCATGAAATTATGACCAAAAATAATAATTTTTAATCAAAAAAGTTTAATTTTCAGATACACTTGTAATAAAAAATGGAATAGTTCCATTTTCAAATTCAAAAATTCCATTTTCAAGCAAAAAAAAAACAAGTTTTTTAGAAAATAATTGAATTTTCAATCAAAAAAGTGAATTTTCAACTAAAATTATGAATCTTTAACTTGATTAGTTTAATTTTAAACAAACAAAAAATGATTTTTTAGTTTTCAATTTAAAAAATCTTTATTTTAGTTATTAAATTATTCATGAACTAAAATAATGAATTTCCAAACAAAATCTTTGAAATTTCAACAAAAAAGTTAGATTTTCAACCAAAAAGAAGAATTTTTAACAAATTTACCATAAAATAGTTAAATTTTCAAACAAAAAGACGGATTTTCAAATAAATACATTAATTTTCAACCAAATGGTTTAATTTGAACTAAAAAAAAAATTATAATAAAAAATCAAATAGGTACATTTCAAAATTGAAAATTAAATTTTTAAACAAGAAAAAGTAATTTTAACAATTATTCAAATAAATTCTCAAACAAAAAGATGAATTTTCGAATAATATTATAAATCGTTACCTGCAATAGTTAATTTTCAAGATAAGAAATAAATCGTGAATAAAAAAAACAACAATTTAAAAAAAAGTTAAATTTTCAAGAAAAAAAGATACTTTCACACAAAAATAAATAAATTAGCAAGTAAAATAAAGAATTTTTTTAAGACTGTTTTACTTTTCAACCAATACCATAAATCTATAACTAAGTTAAGTAATTTTTAATAAAAAAGACGAATTTTCAACAAAAGACATTAAATTTAAAACCAAATTGATTGATTACCAACTAAAAAATGTACACTTGTATTGAAAAATGTAATAGTTACATTAGAAATTGTTTAAATTAAATTTTTAAACAAAAGAAAAACAATTTTTCAACAAACTAGTCAAATTTTCTACAAAAAAGATCAATTTTCAACTAAAATGACGAACCTTTAACTGAAATATTTAAATTTCAAGTTAATAAATAAAATTTTAGTCACAAAACATTGATTTTTCATAAAAATAGTTAAAATTTCAACATAAGAGTTACAATTTCAAATACACTAAACCCTCGCTTTCAGTCACTGACACTTGACTGAAAGCGAGAGTTTGGTGTAATATGAAGAATTCTCAAACAACAATTTAAATTTTTAACAAAAAAACGAATTTTTAACGAACAAGATTACTATACATAATTAGTTTTTACACAAAACAACGCATTTTTTTAAAAAAAAGTTAAATTTTCAACCAAAAAGACCAATTTTTACCAAAATAAATAAATTATCAACAAATATAAAGAATTTATAAAAAAACTTTTGATTTGGCAACGAAAACCACAAATAATTTTTAATAAATATAAATGAATTTTCAACAAAATACATAGAATTTTGAACCAAATAGTTTAATTTTTAACTAAAAAAGATATACTTGTAATAAAAAATGTAATAGTTACATGTGAAATTTAAAAAATTACACTTTGAAATAAAAAAAAACGTAATTTTAAGAAATTAGTAATATTCGTAACTAGGACGATAAATTTTCAACTAAAGTGATTAAATTTCAACTGGAATAGTTAATTTTTAAGTTAAACAATAAATCGCAAACTAAGAAATAAAGAATTTTTTTGAACCAAAAACAAAATCAAATTTACAAAAAATTAAACAAATAATTTCATTTTCATCAAAAGAGATAAATTTTCAACTAAAATTAAATGGTCAAATAAAAAGTTAAATTTGCAACAAAAAATGAGAATTTTTAACCAAGCAGATTAATTTTCCATCGAAAACGACGATTTTTCAACAAAATACATAAGTTTTCAACAAGGACCTTAATATTCAACTAAAAAAGATTAATTTTCTACCAAAAATGTAATAATTCAATTTTCATTTTAAAAATAAATTTTCAACTAAATAGTTTAATTTTAAACTAAAAAATGTGGATCTTCGATTTAAAAAAAAAATTGTTGAACTTCAACCAAAAAGCTGAATATTTCACTAAAATTATGGATATTCAACTGGAAAGGTCAATTTTAATTTAAAAAATAAACCTTCAAGCAAGAAACAATGAATTTCTAACAAAAAAGTTGAAAGTACTTCAAAGTAGAATAATTTTTCAGAAAATAATTAAATTTTCAACCAAAAAAATTAATTTGCAATCAAGGAAATTAATTTTAAACTGAAAAACACGATTTTTCAATCTAGATTACAATTGTATTACTCTGAATCACAAGTCGATTACACCGGATTACTACAAAATTACTTTTTTTATCTGTGGATCAGTAGTGAATCTGAATTACAAGCGGATTTATCTAAATACTCCAGATTACAAATTTCTTACTCAGAAGTTCTTTTACTTAAAAGTGGATTACTTTGTAGTACCCCAGATTACAAGTGTATTACTTTGAAGTACGTCAGATTACAAGTGGCTTGTCTTAAAGCACTTCAGATTATAATTTAATTACTCTCAAGTACACAGGAATACAAGTAGCTTACTTAGGACCCTAGATTACAACTTAATTACTCAAAAGTACTTTAGATTACAAATTTGTTGCTCTGGAGTCCTTTTTTATAAGTGGATTACTCTGAAGCACTTCAGATTATAATTTAATTACTCTTGAGTACTCAGGGATACAAGTAGATTACTCTTGAGTACTCTGTTTCACAATTCGATCTCTTTAGAGTACCCTATATTACAACTGAATTACACCAAAGTACTTTAGATTACAAATTTGTTACTCTGGAGTAATTTTACTTAAAAGTGGATTACTTTGTAGTACCCCAGATTACAAGTGTAGTACTTTGAAGTACGACAGATTACAAGTGCCTTGCCTTCAAATACTTCAGATTATAATTTAATTACTCTGAAGTACTCAGGAATACAATTAGATTACTCAGAAGTACCGCAGATTACTTTGAAGTACTCCAGATCACTAGTGGATTTACTCTGGAGTACTCTGTTCCACAAATGGATCTCTTTAGAGTACCCTAGATTACAATTGAATTTCTCTTGAGTACTCCAGATTATAATTTGATTACACTAAAGTACTCTCACCTACAAGTGGATTAATCCAAATTATAATAATTACAAGTGGATTACTTTGTAGCACTTAAGATTTCAAGTAGATTACTCTGAAGTACTCTGTTTCACGAAAGGATCTCTTTAGAGTACCCTAGATTACAACTCAATTTATCAAAAGTACTTTAGATGACAACCGAATTACTCAAAAAATACTTTAGAATACCACCGAATTAATCGAAGATACTTTATATCAGCACTGAAATGCTCAAAACTATGTTACATTATCACTAAATTACTCAAAAGTACTTGGGACTATCACTGGATTACTCAAAACTACTTTAGATTACAATTGGATTAATCGAAAGTGCTTTAGATTATAACTGGATTAATCAAAAGTACTTCAGATTATATCTGGATTAATCGAAAGTACTTTATATTTTAACTGGATTGCTCAAAAGTACTTCAGATTCTAACTGGATTAATCGAAAGTGCTTTGAAGTATCACTGAATTACTTAAGAGTACCTTAATTCTAATTTTATTACTCTAAAGTACTCTTGCCTACAAATGGATTACTCCGAATGATATTAATTACAAGTGGATTACCCTCAAGTACGTCAAATTACAAGTGGATTGTGTTGGGGCACTTTAAATTATAATTTATTTACTCTGGAGTACTCAGGAATACAAGTAGATTACTCAGGAGTACCGCAGATTACTTTAGAGTACTCCAGATCACTAGTGGATTTACTCTAGAGTACTCCAGATTATAATTTGATTACAATAAAGTAATCTTACCAACAAGTGGATTACACCGAATAAAATAATTAGGAGTGCATTGCTTTTTAGTACTACAGATCTTTAAGTGGCTTACTTTGAAGTACGTCAAATTACTATTGCATTGTGTTGGAGCACTTCATATTATAATTTAATTACTCTGGAGTACTCAGGAATACAAGTAGATTACTCTGGAGTACTCTGTTTCACAAATGGATCTCTTTAAACTACCCTAGATTACAATTTAATTACTACAAGTGGATTACTCTGAATTATATTCGTTACAAGTGGATTACTCTGAAGTACATCAAATTACAATTGGATTGTGTTGAAGCACTTTAGATTTTAATTTAATTACTCTGGAGTACTCAGGAATACACGTAAATTACTCTGGAGTACTCTGATTCACAAATGGATCTCTTTAGAGTACCGTAGATTACAACTGAATTACTCAAAAGTACTTTATATTATAATTTGATTACTCTAAAGTACTGTTATCTACAAGTGGATTACTCCAAATTATATTGATTACAAGTGGATTACTTTGTTGTACTCCAGATCACTCGAGTACTCCAGATTATAATTGAATTACTCGAGAGTACTCCAGATTATAATTTGATTACTATAGAGTACTCCAGATTACAATTGAACTGCTATACAGTACTCCAGATTACAATTGAATTACTCTAGAGTACTCCAGATTATAATTTGATTACCATAAAGTACTCTTACCTACAAGTGGATTACTCCGAATTACATTAATTACAAGTGGATTACTTTGAAGTATTTCGAATTAAAGGTTGATTTCTATGTTGTACTCCAGATTACAAGTGGTTTTACTCTGGGGTAATTCGTCTTACAATTGGATTACCCTAGAGTACTCCAGATTACAAATAGATCAGTCCAAATTAAATTTGAATAGGCCGAATGGATTACCCGTGTTCGGTTGCGGTTTTAATTGATTTTGATTTTTTATTTTTTCATTTTTATTTTATTATTTATATTTATTTTTATTAAAGAATAATGTCTAACAACATTTTATTTTAATTTTTTTTTCAATTTAAACTTTGATTTAAAAAAATCAGAGTGTAAAAAATTGTTTATTAACTAAAAAATTTATATTCAGAATTAAGGGCATAACTTCCTTGGATGTAACACTTTTTTATATTTTTATTAGTATAAGAGTGAAGACAGCTGAGAAAAGCTAATAAATACACTCGCTTTAGTACGACGGCCCCCATCCAGAAAGCCATCAGTCAAGCGCTGCTTAACTTTGGCGATCGAACGAAGAACCTTAAACAATTCCCTCTGTTCCAGTGAACTGGTATCACGTCTTTAAAAAATTAATTTACATAGTTGCAAGAATATTAATTTTAAAAGAAATAATTTAGAGGCTGAGCTTTTGAGACTTCGTGTTATTACTTTAAAGATTTAAAATAGGAATTAATAAATAAAATGCCAATTACTCAGAAAAAGTTCAGAGAAATATTTTTATACAGTATCATTTATTTAAAATATTTAACTGTTTTATAGAAAATTCATTTATTCTTTTAGTTAAAAATTATTAAATTATTATTAAAATTTTTGCTAAATAATGATCGATTTTAGTTGAAAAACTATTTTTGTTTAAGTTTCATGATTTTTTTAAAATTGAACTATTTTGTTAAAAATATATCTTTTTTGGTCGAAAATTTAACTTGCTTCTTGAACATTCCTTTTTTTTGGATAAAAAATGCATACTTTTCGAACCAGGAAGTTGACTTTCAAAAAGTTATTTGAAAAAAAATTTTTATTTATTAAAAACTCATTTAAAACGGCAATTAAAAAGTTTAAAAGTTTATTTATTTAAAAGTTTCAATAAATAATAAATTAAAAAATAATAAATAAAATAGATCTTTTTTATTTAAAGGAAATAGTTTAAATTTGATTTTTAACGGAAATTTTATAATTATGAATTTTTTCGTTATTCGATAATAAAATTTTAAATAATGAATTTCTAGTAAAATTAACCATCTTTGAACCCTTGGATATAAAGATAACTAAACAAAAGCTTTTTAGTTTATCATAATTTATTTTTAGAATCACATTTACTTCTAAGATGACAAAAAACAATTTTTTCTTATCGCTTTCAACGACTCTTCATAAAATAAAATGGTATTTAAAAAAATTAATTAAAGATTACAGGATCATTGCGTAAAAATTCTAAAAAAAATCAGAAGAAATTTCAAATAAAAATGACTCCCAAATCAATAAAAATGTTAAAAATACCAAATTTTGCCCTATCTTTTAATATTAAAATTGGTTAATACACACGTTTTTTTATAAATATATCCGTTCACGTTGAATTATTTTAATTTTTCAGTTATTTCAAATTAATAATTGTTTATTTGTTATTTATAAATCGAAATTAATTCTTTTCATTTGCAAATTGAAAATTGTTTAAATAACAAATTTTTCTCTTACGATTCAGAGGAAAAATAATAACCAAAATTTTATCCATTCCAATTGTACATAAAACTATTAAAAATAAAAAACTATCCTTCCAATTCATAAAATATTTCAAACGAAAATTTTCTCCTTTCTAAAAGGAGAAAATTCTAAAAAATTCTAAAAAATTCTAATTTCTAAAGAATCTTAAAATTATAAAATTTCTCTCTGCCATTTCAATTTTATTTAAAAACTTTTATTTAATTAAGAAAAATGTGAAAATAGAAATTCCTTCCTATAATCTAAATAAAAATGTTTTAAAAAAATGAAAAAAAATCAAAACATTAATAACAGTCAAAAATTGATAAATACAATAAAATACATCTGAATATTAAAAAATAATAAATTGCAAATACAAAAGAATATAATAAAAAATATAAAATAATAAATTTTGAATTAAAATTATTAATATTAATTTTGAATTATTTAAAAATTGAAAAATGTAAATTGCAATTTTTAACAAATTCAGAATCGTCTTTTTCAGCCAACATTTTTACAATTCAAACAGTTTTAATTTGTAACTGTTTAAGCCTCAAAAACGATATTTAAAAATTCTTCAAATTGATTTCTTTATTGATTTCGAAAAACGATTGTTAGTGAAATATTATTTTAATTTTTATGAAAAAAGAAAGTTCACTGACTAAAATTAATTTTGAACTATGATTTAAATTTTAAGATATTTTGTTTAAATTGCTTATTGAAATGATTAATATTTCAAGACTGATAGATATTTTTTTAATTAAAATTTTTCCTTATAAGAAATACTTATTTTAAAATCTACATAATATTTTTTATTTTCCCATCACCAATAATTAATTTATAATTCTGAAAATGAATTATTTGTTATAAGATCACATAAAAACACGAAAAAAAATTTTTAGTTAAAAACAAAATTTTATTTATTTTATACTACTATTTTATTATTTAATGTGTATTAAATAACCGAATGACTTTTTTATAGGAAAAATAATAAGCTTCCTTTTAAAATAGAAAATATTGATTTTTGGTAGAAGTAACAATTATTTTTATTTGTTATACAACTATTAGAGCAATTTCGAATATAAAGCATAAAAGTCTTCCAATTTGAAAAAATTATAAATCAAAATTTCAGAATTTTTTATTGTAAAACATAAAAATCACATAATTTTTTTGTAATCTTCTAAAATTAAAAACTCTTTAATTTTAAAGATTAAGCTCTACGATTACAAATAATTTTTTTTTTAATTCTTAAATTTGGATGATTTTAAAGATCACAAGTCTATTTTTTCAATTTGTAGTCATCCAAGTTAAAAAATTTTGAATGTGAATCATCAAAATTACAAATTTTAAATTGTTTTAACTTTTATTGGAATTTGTGAAAATTAAAAGTTATTAAATTTTAAAGATGAAAATTCAAAGTTTCTCGATTTTTAAAAGGTAAAATAGATAACTTTTTAATTTAAAAAAAAAATAAATGTAAATTGTTAAATTTTGATTTTTTTGAAAATCAAAATTAAAATTTTTAATTTTAAATCTTCCATATTAAAGACATTTAAAACATAAATAATCAAAATTACAGAATTTTAAATGGTTAAACATAAATTTAGCATGAATTTTAATTGTAAATTTTTCAAATTAAAAACAGTTCATTTAAAAAAAAATTTAATAAAAAATGTTGTAATTTTGATCGACAATAATTTTTCAAAATAATAAAATGTTAATTCATATTTTAATTGCAATTTAGTCTTAATTTTTAACTAAATAATAATTTTTTAACTTTTTATAAGTAAGATTTCTTAAAATTATTATTACTTACTGCAAATATTTTTCGGATTTTTAAAAAAAATTGTTGGTTATACTACTTTGATATCGCAACCTTCAATTTTGATTTTATCGAAACAAAATTATTTTTGTGGTTCAAACTTTTTCTGATCTCAGGTAAGTTTTTATTTTAGCAAAAAATAAAAAATTCGTATTTTACTCGGCATTTTAAATCCCCGGCGGGTTTACTCGGAACTGGCTAACTTTTATAAATTAAACTTTATTGAACCGAATTCAGAAACTTTATATCTCGAGAGGATGTTTTCTTTTAACTGAAAATTGAGTTTTTGTCGCTATCCGCAGCCAAGTCCGCTTCAATTTTTTGTTAGTCTCAATAATAATAATAATAATTACAAATTTTGTTTATCTAGTTCTGTACTGCAATTTTTTATTTAGAAGTTTTTTAATTTTAAAAATACAGATTTGCAAATTTTTCAATGTTCAAGATTTATATTTTAAAAGTAAATCACATTTTAAAATTCAATTAAAGTTCAATTAAAAAAATTAAAAACAATTCAATACTGCCGTTATTTTTTAAAATTATTTTTATAATTAATACGATTTTTATTTCTACATTATTATTTATTAAATCAATTTAGATCAGTTATCAGCTCACCCAGAAAAGTTATCCTCTCTTCCAGGCTGTAACTCCTAATTCCGGAAGTCGAAAAATCATTTTCCAAAACTCTTTTCTCCGGCGGAAGCAACTTGTTCCAAAACTTGTTTACACAAAAATTGAGTGAAATAGAAACTAAAAAAAAAATCGGATTCGAAAAAAGTTAAAAGAAGGCTTGCAGCACACGCGGGAGTGACAAGCCTAGAACGAACAGGCACTCGGAAGTTCGCTGGAAGCCACGGGCACTCTTGAACGAATCAGTCGAATCACTGCACCAACCTACATCCGGTCTCCTTCGCTTCTGCTACCACGGCCGTCCGTACTTCTTCTGCCTGGCGCGTCTGAGCCAAGTGATTCTTCAAGTACTGATGGAAGAGGAATTCATCCTCTGCTGGGAAAATCGATTTCAGTCCCTCTCCCTCCTCCCTATTCCAACTTTTCTCTTTTATACACTTTCCCCCACTTTTCCGTCAAAGTAGAAAACTTTCCTCATATCAACTTTGAATATTCCTCTGCAACAATCCTTATAAAAAATGCACTCTATTACCTCCTCTACTCCTCTCCTCTTTTTTATATCCCTTTCCTTTAACAACACTCTTTTATTGCTTCTCTCTATTCTTCTCTTTTATACCTGTTCGCGGAACTGAGTCCTTTTTGTCGACTCCTCTATTTTTCTACTTTGTTTACATCTCTCACCACTCCTCTCCATTATTCTTTTATTGCTCTTTTTCTTCTCTCCTTTAGTCCTCTTTCCTTTTACTTCTCTTGACTTCTTTTTCCAAATCACTGATTCTTTATTTCTCGATCTCGTCTACACTTCCTCTTTGTGTATCTCCCCCGCGATATTTATCATCACACTCTTTTCTTCATCTCTCCCACTTTCTTTCTTCTCTTTGATGCTATCGTTCTCTTTCTGGGTTTGTGTGTGTGTGTTTGTCTATTCCTGAATCAAAATAAGTGTGTGTGTGGAGTACTCTAGGCGGAGTAAGTAGCCTCCATCGCGAGTTGAAACTGAAACACAACCACGACGTGCAAGCAGGGGGCCACGGTATCCTATCCCGTCCTCCTATCTATCATTTTGAAGCCCCCCTCCGGCCCCCTCTGGATCCAACGATCGAACAACGACTCTTCTTGTCACTCTCTCTCTCTCTCTCTCTCTCTCTCTCGTCCTCTCTCTATCCCCCTCCCCCCTCTCTACCTCTTCCCACGAGGCCCTCGATCATCACCGTCACAGTCGTCGACTATTAATATAAAAGGGGTTCCTCGACACTACACGCGGTAATTGTGCGTGCTTCACGTTTGCCGATTTATTTTTTAGATACGGCGCACCCAGCACGAGGTTTTACCACTTTTCTCAGGAGTGAAGATTTCCATCGGGAGAAACTCGAAGGATATCAGATTTTTATTTCATAAAGAAGCTTGAAAAAAACAAGCTTTTATTCAAATCTACTCAGGAGAAACGAAATTATTTCCTATGGAAAGGGGGCTTGAAATAATAATAAAACAATAATAATAATAAAATAATAATAAAACTCAGGCTTTTAGTTTTAATATCATTATTACTATTATATTATTATTAAAACATTCTACTATATCTATTCGGGGGAAGGTGTAGAAGGGGCTCAAATTTTAACTCTACTCTCCCAAGTCATCCAGATAGTGGGGGAGGGGGTACTTATGCTATTTCTGTGTCTCAGAAACTTTTACAAAATTAAATTCGATCAATTCTTGAAATGACACCAATTTTACCTAAATCTGGGAAATTTTTGCGAAATTTAGGGGAGGAGGGGGGGGGCAAGAATATTTAAAATCGCTGTTATAAATTCAGTAATATTTGTTTAAATTTAATAATCGCTTTTTAAATTCATAGAATCCGATTTTAAATATGAACGCTTTAAACCCAGAAAAAATATCCTAAATTAATAGCTAAAAAATAAACAAAAAATATTTAACGTTGCTGGATTAAATTCAGTACAATTTGTCTGAATTTAATACTGAAACCTAAAATTGATATGATAATAATAATAATAATAATAATAATAATAATAAATAAATTTTATAATAATAATAATAATAATCTAGAAAAAGTCTCCTAATTTTATAGCAAAAAACAGAAAAGAAGAATATTTAAATTGCTAAATT